>JAOBRG010337470.1:0-29857 GCA_027574985.1 Umimayanthus nakama | reverse complement strand
TGTATGACCCTCAATGTTTGGCATCGGACTCCCCTCCCCCCCCCCCCCCCTCCTCCTTTTCTATATGCCCCAACACTAGAAACCTTGAGGGGGGAAGTCAAATTTAACTGGCGCCATGGAAACCAATTCAGCACCACGTGGTTTCGGTTAATTGAAAGTACAAAGGAAGCTTGTTATATGTACCAGATATCTCAAGCGTCCGTGTAATTTTTTTTCTTCGAGGTTTCAGGGGCTATGTATACTAACTATAAACTCGTATGGATTGTACGTGCCAATTTTCAGAGTTTATTATCTGAATATTATTTTGCTAGATTCGACAAAACTTTCTGAGAAAGAAGGAAATATGGACCTCAACAAGAAGCTCAAACTTTGCCGGTACATCTCGTGCGATGTCGAACCCAGACCACTCAGTTTCAAACACTCTACACAGCCGGTCCAAGATTGATATCAGATTCCCAAGCACGGACAGTATGGACGTGGGGAGGCATAACCAGGTCTCTCCCTCGCCTTGAAGCTGATGGATTACGGTATAAACCACAGAGGGACTGGGGAAAAGGTCTCTCCTTTGCCACGTGGTCTATCTCAATTTCGTTCCCAGGTTCTTTCTTACCCGTGGTTGAGTCTAGTCATGTGGCACCCAAAAATCTGGGTGCTCGCAAATACAACAAACGTAAAATGTGTGCTTAGGATTAGTCTCTGTTCTTATTGAACCCACTGTAGAGAAAAATAATATATTTCCACAAAAACAAACGCAACTGCGTATACATTGTATTTGTTAACACCCATAATCGTTTTGTCACGTGACTAGACACAACCAGGGTCTTTCTTACTTCCAGTTTCCGCTGACTATAATTACTGTAGATTCGAATTTTTAGAGTAAAAGCTTCGACTTGGTATGGAACATACATAAAACCCACTGACGATTATAACTCCTAACCTCCAACAATACACGAAGTTCAGTGGGAATAGCTCATATTTATTTAAGATACGTTACACCAAGTCGAGACTAAATAGTCTGTGGTCACTGTATTTATCGAAAACTGCGAAGACAAATTTGGACTGTTACAACATGCAACTAATCCCATGATTCGGAGACTTCAGACAATTCCATGCAATAAAAGTAAGGCGGTCGCTCTGCTGGCAGTTTCGCAACGAGTGCCGATATCGAGTTCTGACTTGTTATGTATTAGTAAGCTTCCAACTGACGCCACCATTCCCTGTCCACGCCGCAAGAGAACCCTTTCGGGCGCAGGATGGTCTCAATCATCTGCGCACGCAGAGAACTTTATCTCAATTCAGGACGAGCGACATAAGGTCACGAGTTCCAATCCCGGCCTGACCACTGTGGTAGCGGTGTCCTTAGAGCAAGGCACTTTACTCAACTTGCTCCAGTTGACTCAGCCGTATAAGGAAGTACCAGCTTCTGCTGAGGGCAAAGCTGCGATGGATTAGTGAGGTGTCCTGTTCAGGGGGAGTCAGACTCTCATCCGCTTAACACTACGGAAACCGGAGATAAGCGCCGGCCCAATGGGCTACTTGGCTCTCGGAAGAGTTTAACTTAGATTTTGCAGGATGACAAAACTGAATCCTCGTCTTTCGCCAGTTTCGGACGGACGAACACACAGATGCTCTCGTAACTTGTAAAATGAACAGCATCAAAACTGAGTTGTGGTCGAAATAATGACACTATTCCTATTAAGCTATGGGTCATCCACTTCGTTGTTCCGTAAAGACTACGAGTGATTACAGTATAGCGTTTTCATTTAACCCCAGGAGAGATAACGGATAAAGAACAGCGCGGCCATGTTGGTGTACGAAACAAGGGGAGGTAACTCATATACTATTTTTAAAAGTACATTAACATTGCGGAACGTGAAAAGAACCACAGCCTTCTATAACAATTCAGTTAGCAGTTTTAAACAGGAAGTTCTACTATACAAGGGACTGGTCAGGCCATTCGCAACTTTAATTAGCACGCAGCCTTTGTGGAGTGAACATCTCCGATCTGATGCTTCACCGATTTCTTACTTGCTGCTCACAGCGCGAAATTCAAAATCCAAAATTTGAATGTAAAATATCGAATTTGGAACTGTCAAGATAGCCAAAAGTTACAAAACAACGCTAGTAGTCGTCACCGAACCAATATATTTGCATTGTGTATTTATCTCTTACAATATGAAACCCCACTCTTTAGAACGCATGTATTAAGGAAGAGAAGACTCATACACAAGCCAAGTTTGTCGTAGTTGTAAAATTTGAATTTTAAATTAGAAAAAGAGAAGGGGCTTGGCCTTTTATAGCGGAACTTCTTGTTTAAATCTACTGTAAATAATTTCTTGTATTGCACACTCGCGGGAGACGGGCTAGCAAGCTCGAGGCGTGTGCGGCCTCTTGAGCAAGAATAACATTATGCATCCAGGGTAGATAACTTAACTGCGCGTGACTTTAGGGGCGTTGTCCTTGGGATTCAGCAAGAGTCTCTTATTTTATGATGTACATATGTACGTAGATGAACCAATCAAATCCCACGTACGATCGAGAGAACATCTTGTTCGGTCTTGTATAGAACAGTACTGTAAACACTGAGAGAGCGGCGTACTTTCTGTAAATAAACAAAATGTTACTTACAGCCAGTCTTCGAGTTGTTTGTACGTACTAACAATGTCTGTTTTTGGACGCGACCTCGACAAAAGGGGGGATATGTCGCACACGTTGCAACTTTGCTTCAGCTCTAGAGCTTGACCACAGAAAAAAGGGGGTGATGTAGAACATGCTCTATCTTTAAGTACTGTTTAAGTCGGTTTGGGACGTGACCTTAAAAATAAGGGAATGTTTATGCATCGATCAAATCGAAGCTTAAACATCCCCACTGGGCAACCCCCCGTGCATTTGAACTTTTGAAATTTTTATGTTCAAATGCCCCCACCCCCGGGACTGAAATTGAAAAAATGCATCGATTTCTCGTTTCTTTGTACGGTACTTTACAAAATCGAACTACCATGCGATGATTCATTGTTATTTTTTATCGCCGAAGAAGACTCGAATGCAGTCACAGTGAGCCGTTTTTATCACAATATTTGTGTGAATATTGTACATCCTAGAATCACAAGTACGTGCTTAAAAGGTTGGGCGATTTAAAACGTAGTATTTTGTTTGAGAAATGCTTTGATTTATGTCATGCGAGTTCACTGTGGGAACTATGAATCGTTCGATCAGATATTTCGGTTTTGTTCAAATGCCCGACCATCCCCCTCCCTTACGTTCAAATACCCGACCCCCGGGACACATCCTGGTGTCAAATTCCCGCCCCCGCGGGCATGAAAACTAGTCAAACGCCCGGGGGGTGATGTTTAAGCTTCGATTTGATCGATGCATTATAAGCGTGTAGAATATGGCTGTTCGCGTTGCTTTGAAACAATTACCACGCAAATAGAATAATAGTGGGAGCAGGCGCAGCTCGGGTAGTTAGTGCGCGGCCTTCGGAGCTGGAGGTTCCCGCTTAGATCCTCGGTGGGCACGGTGACTCCAACGACTGCTTCGACTTTGTTTGTGAAGCTTTAACTTGGTATATCCGCATAACGGTCACGTGCTACCCTTGTTAAATACGGTCGCTTTAAGTTTACCTTTAAAGAAATACCATCTCAAACACATTCAGCCCGATGTTTGCGTTTAATTGTGAACTAACCCGAACTACACCAGAAGCAATTGAGTTCGTCCAGATGACTTTGAGAAAATATTCTTAGTTGGTCTTGTTAGTTCAGCTTGGGTAACACGGCTAGACACTCGTTCTAAAAACGCTTGAATGAGGGGAAGTTGGGTGGGGGAGTCCTCGTAGACGAAATCGTTTGAACTCGTACTGTTCCTACCAGTACCCAGTTAAAACACATACGAACTATGACAGGAAAAAAACATCTTGCCCAAAGTAGTGCAAACGAGCTTAATTTTTTCTTATAAATAGATCGTCCCGTTTTTAAGACGCCTCACACTGTAGACGAATTAAACAATATGACGAACTAAACACTCTTGTTTAATAGTAAATACGATCCTTAACTCACATAGAAAGCAACCTCTAAGCGAGTCCTCACAGTAAACCTAAATGAAACACTGTGTATTTACGGGTATCGCTTCTTGACAAGTTTAACTACTTGGCAAAAAATATAGCATGCCGATTATTGTCGGTCAAACTCAGTTTTCTTATGGCCCTGCCACACTATTGCGTATTGTGCTAGACACAGACATACGCTAGGGGTACGTTAGACATGGGTTGTATGGGTTTCAAGCGCAGTCGCATACGCTGGCATACGGCGAAGCAGAAGTTATTTTTTGAGCATGCTTAGAAATGTCGTGCTTGTTCGGACCTATGATTTGTACGCTAAGCATACGCTGGGCACGCGCTTAATACGGAGAACTGCGTTACGGCTTAATGGAGCCGAAACCAATTGTAGAATTCACACTATTAGGTACACTAGTGATAATAGGTTGCCCATTCCACTTCAGTACTTTAGCGACATCATAATTGTCTATGCAGTATAAACTTAGAGGTAGGTAACCGCTCCCAGTTCAAGTGCGCTGGTCATACACTGGCCATACGGAGGCGATCGACACGCTACTCATGACGTCATCCATGGGTTCAAAACGGCAAGTATACGAATAAATCTGTACACGCTTTTTGTTTTATAAGAACAAACTTTATAAGAACACCCAGGCTTAGATTTGCACAGACATTAAGAGCAAGCAAAGAACAATCACCAGGCAGAAATTTTGATTAGAATAGCTTAAGAAATGTATTAAATCCCTGTACACAGATTACGAATTACGTATAAACAAAACTTGTCGGAATTTAGCTTGGTCATCGCCATAGAGTGATCAGCCAGCTCGTCACGTTCGCGAACGCTGTATTGACAGTTTCAAACAAATAGTTCTTAGTGCCGTTTTACAAGTATTGTTCAGGGAAACTAACTCACTGTTTAAAAAGATCAGAAAATAAGATCAATTTAAGAACAATTTGAAGCTGATATCGCCAAAGAATTAAGAGAAGTCCAGGCTGAACTTACAGTTACTGGTTCTTATAAAAAGCACGTATTTTCAAGGGCACTTTGAGCGTATAAAAACTTATTTATGAATTTCTAGACGCAACCCATACGTTTTTCTATTACGCAATGGTGTGACAAGGCCATAACATAGTCTTCTATGGCCGAAATGGTGTTGCAGACTGTATACGAGTTCGCAAAATTTCCACATCTCTCTTTTAGTTGTTCACAACTTTGATAACGGCCTTCATTTCCAAAATGAAATCATAGCGCACTCTTAAATGCCACAAGAAATACACAATACCGTATACCATCAATAAATAGTCAAAAGATTTGTAACCCCTTAACGGTTATTAACCACTGATGGTTTGAAACTTTTAAAAAGCTTTTTCGCTTGTATAGACTTTTTAACTATAAGATAAATATCTCACATAAAACACTGAGGCCAAATTGCTATCCGGTTTTACCTACTTATTTTCCCGTTTCCATATTTGGATGTCAAGTTCAGTGAAGTGTAACGAGCTTTGCCAGTTTTGTTCGTTCAGAAACACTCTTATAGACCTTATAATATGTACTTAAAGAGCTAAAATTGTTAAAAGTTATAAATTTCATTAATGTTTTCGACACCTAGGGTTATCTTCAGATTTAAAAATCACACAAGTTTACTGGTTTAATTCTCTTCGCCTAGTTGCCTCTTTTCTAATTCTCCTCGCCGATATTACGAAGAGCCTTTTCTACAGGATCAAGCAGTTTTGAGCAAAAACGCCAAAAACTTAGCGACCAGGCGATGGCCTGTCGTGCGCGCGTGCTTCACCTTTTCAAGTGGCGGGAAATGTTTACGCCCGCGTAGTCGGGTCTGCTAGACATGACTTGGAAGGAAAATGGCGGTCTGAAGATTTTGGCTGACTTTCACGGTATTAAAATACGATAATTCTACACATGCGGAAATTTACATGCAATGATGCTGTAACTCGCTCCCAGTCCCCTTTACCCTGTTTCCCAAGCAAAAAAATTCAACAGTTGGGTATTCAGCTAATCATCTGTCCATCAATTTCACGGCAGCGATGGCTTCTCCCAGATACATGACGAAGCGATGCACGTCTTCAAACCTGTTGTACAGTGGAGCAGGAGCAACCCGGATAACATTCGGTTCTCGGAAGTCCACCTGCAATGATGGATTTGAAAGTTAGAATCTAACCTTTGTTACGGCAATTCGGTTTAATCACGAATCCGCCATCTTATCATGAAAAAACCTCGAGATTCGGGTCTCACTGAACCTTGGAGTATACACAAAAGCTCGAAAATTAAGAAAGTATAATTTCAGTGTCTAGCAATGTTAAAACTACTTATATTAAGGTTTAGTTGTAGTAAGTTATAGTGCTCAGAGCACTATAACTTACTACAACTAAACCTTAATATATGCTTATCAGTACTCAGCGGCCAAACCTTACTGGTTACCCCCTCACTTAAAACTACTTAGTTTTGTTTACTTTGGTTGCCTTCTTAAAATGTTCGAGTAGTTTCTCATCACTACTTCGTCCTGCCATTTCGAGCACGAGTAATCTAAACTTCGTTCCCGTACGGCATCTGCAAAACCCCATAATGGACAGAATTGCTGCTACGAAACCAATAGCATTGTCAAGCAAGTACAAAAAATAAAACAGGTTTGGTTTAGGCCTGATAACAATCACTTCGGCTCACCGTGACATTGGGAAGCTAGGTTAAACCATGAGGTTTAGAGGTTAAACCGTGAGACCATGAGGTCACACCGTGAGATTTAGGTGATTAAACCGTGAGACTACATGTAAGAAGTTAAACCGTGAGGTTTAGAGGTTAAACCGTGAGACTAAGAGGTTAAACCGTGAGATTTAGGATTAAACCGTAAGACTACATGTAAGAGGTTAAACCGTGTGGTTTAGAAGTTAAACCGTGAGATTTAGGATTAAACCGTAAGACCTCATGTAAGAGGTTAAACCGTGAGACTAAGAGGTTAAACCATGAGATTTAGGATTAAACCGTAAGACTACATGTAAGAGGTTAAACCGTGAGACTAAGAGGTTAAACTGTGAGATTTAGGATTAAACCGTAAGACTATATGTAAGAGGTTAAACCGTGTGGTTTAGAGGTTAAACCGTGAGACTAAGAGGTTAAACCGTGGGATGACACCCGAAATCGTGAGTGTCATGGTGAAACCGTGAGAGTTATAAAGTCTGATGTGAGAAGGAGTGCACTACGTATTTACCACAACTCCTCTCTTTTCCAGCTGTTTGTGAACGTCCTTTATTGGAGCTGAGAACGACAGAGAGAGCTGGCAACCGCGATGAGCCGGGTCAGCGGGTGTTATAATACGAACATGCAGGTTAACATAGCTTTCCCCATTCCTCATTTTCTTGTTGGGAGGTTCCTCCACGTCTTCACTGCCTTCTTGTTTACCATAAAACCGCAGCAACAACAATTCTAGATATCCTGAAAACGCATCATGGAAGTTACTTGTTAGACGGCAGCTGTTCAGACCTATTCTACCACAATTTGTAACTAATCAATAACTTCCCAAGCTCTTCTTATCGGGTTTTACTATATAAAGCAAGGATGTCAACTTGTTTACCATTGCAACTCATTGTACGCTGTGACTGTGATTGCATGTCTGTTTAGTTATTATAATATCCCCGAAACCAACTCAATAAATAGATAAATAAAGAAAAAAATAAGGCGAAAAAATAGCTCTGCGACAAAGTTACGACATTCTTCTGCAATAAAATCAGAAAAAACATAAAAGGATACATGCATGTAAAAGTATTATTTTGCTTAAACTAGAACAAAAACGTTAGTGCCACCACAAATATTAATGTCATAATTCAAAAATTATTCAACCTATTTGTACATAAATGTCATATTATTCTAAAATTATTCAATCTATCTGTACATGTACCTGTTAGCAATTCGGATTTTTCTCTCAACTCCTTCATGGAAGTTTTCTCGAAAACCTACAACAAAGCAGCAAAAAACAAAATAAGTAAGCTTACAGACAAACCTGTTCACGAATCCAAGTAATGCCATTCGTTCTTCTAATGTTTTGTATTAGAAATCACTGAAAACCTCCTCTTTAAACACACTCTTCCGGCTGTCAATAACCGATAGTTTAAAGCCAATTTATTGATTTTAAAACCTCTTAACGCAGAACACAACGTAAAGTTGCTCATATCAGAAGATTTTTCCTGGGAACTAAGTATATTTTTGAAAAAAAATGTCTGGGGTGCGCAAAATCCATTAGTTAAATCTTCTGATTCGATTGCCTTGCATGACCGAAGGAAACATACAATGTATGTAGAAACAAACTTGTACAAGGCCCAGTTGTACGCAGAGTGGATAACTCTATCAAGCGGATAAATCGCTATCCAGTGGACAAAATTGATGCGTTCTTGATTTTGATTGGACAACTCGCCAATTTTATCCACTGGATATAAGGATTTATCCGCTGGAAAGAGTTGTCTACTCTTCGTACAACTGGCACATAGACCCTATGCATTAATGGCGGCAATTCAAATATTCTTTTGTTTACATTCAAATTAGCCTTACTAGCCTCATTTTGAGATTTTGAGTAACATCTTCTTTTGAAAGTTAAACTCAAGAACGAGGCTAGTTGGGCTAATTTGAATGTAGACAAAAGATTATTCAAATCGCCACCATTTATGCATACGGTCTAGGGGCCCAGAACTTTGCCGCGCGCAAGTCTGTCAGGAAAAACAAAACAAGAACACATAACACCGACACTGAACAGGGTTCACACAGAAATTGGGCATTAAAATGCAATGACTTTCTTCTACTTTTACATGGTCATTTCAAATTTCCAGTGGTTAAGAAACGCTGAAAAACTCGGCCTTTTGGGGCCTAATTTTGCTTGATGACAAGGAGCATGTTTCCAGTTTTCAATTCACGTCTACCGCATACCGCTCAGACAACTTTTTCAATAGTTTTGTTTTACCATTATTCGACTATGGTGACCTTGTATCGACTTTGATATTAGAGTTTCAAGTCTTACAAAACAAAGTTGCGCGGCCCACTTGATACAAAGTTTGTTATTAGCAGCTTTTAGTATTTTAATAGGATGTATTTCATTGCAAGTCTTAATTTCACTGCATTTTTAGAGGCATGCGTTTATTGTAGTTAGTAGGCTTTATGCGTTTTAAGAGGTCCCTTATGAAAAGCACAATATTAAGTTGGTATTATTATCACTATTATTATTAATATTATTATTATTATTGTTATTATTATTGCTATTATTATTGCTGTTATTATTATTATTATTATTATTATTATCATTATTATTAGTATTATTATTATTAGAACATTTGTTAACAGAACGATATGTTTGGACCAAAAACGCAACTACATGAATTTTTCGTGACCACAGACATTTTCCTAATTAAAACACACGACTTTTCCGATACAGACCTAGAAACAATATTTTTAAAGACCATCAGCAGCTGAAGCAGCGACAAACAAGACCAACACCAATAGCCGAGACCCTCTTACCCGAGGTAAAACACTACGATACACAAATGAATAAACTAATACTTAAGTGTCCATTATCTAATTCCAATGTTCACGAAGAGATTGGACATACAAAAAACCACAAGAGGTAGACTGCGAGCAGTCTCTTTCTTTTACGAGAAACATAAAAAAATCGATCGAGCGGCGCAGGATGTGCCATGCACAGAAGTCCTTTATCTTCAATGAGAGCAAGTATTTGATCATGGAGCAACAAGCCAAAAGATATCAAAATCATGAATCGATGATAGAAACAAAGTCAAAAGAATACTAAAAAACGCTCTTTAGCAAATGGACAAAGGACTACAGTGTGTTTTAGCGGGTCTAAAGTAATACAAATTGTATTCAACATTTAAGAAATCATTGTTAGTATTTTATAACATATTTTAAAAAATTATGATTACGTTTATTTTATGTACTTGTAAATGTAATTTTTTTTCTGATCCCTTTATTGTTACAGTATTATGTAAGTTGGCCTGAAAAACCCCAGCGAGGGTATAGTGTATACACCTAATTCAAAAAACGTTGTCTTCTGAAATATTACATTGTGCATTGCGCATTGTTGCATACCAAGACCGCAACGCACCATGGGTGTAACGAATTTTTAAATAGCATGGTAAGTAGAAGCCTACTGTGAGAGAGAAACATTTCTGTATTAGCCTTGGAAGCTATGTTGATCACAATGCTTTTGCCGTCTCGGCACGTTGACTTAAAATTTTATTACATCCATGGCGCATTGCGGTCTGGGTATGCAACAACGCGCAATGCACAATGCAACAACTCAAAAGACAACCTTTTTGAATAAGGTGTATCTACAAGCGTTGTCATGTATGCAACATACATTCAGACTGGCCAGAAGCGCTACTGTCTGCAGCACGGGCGGGTTGGAGATCTGAAATCCGTCCGCACCGGCAAGTGGTATGAAAGCTGTTGAGAACAAGAAACACGCATGAGTTTCTGCATTGCAAGGGGAGCGAACCTCTAAATTTGGGTTGCTTTTGCGCTATCGTCGGTCCCTAGGGCTTGCCTTGCTATGGTTTGGTTTTTATCTCCCCTGCTAGTTTTTTTGTGCTAAAATCTACACTAAAACTGCATTTGAATATAGTACGAGATTGCGAAATAAGGTAAAAGCCGGTGGATTTTTTGCAGGTTTTATGGCTGTTTGCTATTTTTTAGAAACCCCCTCGTCTTGCGCATTGAAATTCCGATCCAAACGTGATGGCATTTGTAGATTTGAATCAAACTAAAAAACACGTAAAGATATAGTTAGTATTTGTTTCTATTTTAGAATTCATATTGCAAACAACTACATGTTGTCTAATCCGCGTAGCGGCGAACCTGGACACGCGGGTCATGCTGTTATCCCGTACGTCAGTGGGGTTTCTGACCAAGTTAAACGTGCTCGGCAGCAATCAGCTGCCGAGCCTAAATTTTCAAGAAACCTACCATCAGAGGACCGTATAACTGGAATTGTATACAAAGGTGACTGCAAGAATTGCGAGTTCACGTATGTTGGAGAGAGCAAACATTGCTGGGTTTCGCGGTCAACGGAGCACGACCCGGCATGCACCGCGAGCAGGGAATCACTGATCCGGCACCAGGCACATACAGCAAGTCGCGACATTCATTCACGTTACGCCCGCATTCTTGAACATAATGAACACAATCACCACCGCAGACTATTCTTAGAGTCTCTACATTCCAGCTTTGATAAGAACAGTGCGAATGAAAGGGCAGAACTTCCACGACCGTATGTCCCACTTTTGAAATCTATTAGGAACTTTTAATAAGTCAGAACCGGTACCAGCGTTTGAATTTTAAATGTCATGATTCCCCTGAAGAAGAACCACAGTACAGGGTTGGAAATTTTTTTTTAGTTTTAAAAGTTGAAAAAAAAATTAAAAGATCAGATTATAAAAACAACACTTTTTATGTTATTATAAATACTGATCATCCTCAGCGAAACGAAATATCATTGTATCAAATTATTACATTACATGATGACATATATCATTGTACTTTGTGTTATAATATATTGTAACATATATATCACAACACATTTGTTTTGAATGTATTGTATATATTACTATAGAAAGCAACAAACTTACCATGGTCCATTTCAAATCGTTTTTCCTTATCATGGCCCCACCAGCCTGCAAACCTGGAGTCAAAAACACATTATTTGTTTAATATTATTATTATTATATTTAATATTATTGTTATTATTAATATTATGCGCACATGTGCGTCAAAGATGGTGGGAGCCAGAAACTTTTGCTCTCCACTTCTTTTCTTTTTTACAGTCTTATTTCTACATATTACATCACTAAACCTGCTTAATGAGCGCAATGATGCTCTTACTCATCGAATGACTGCGGATTGGATCATTCGTCCATCAAACAAGTGCGAATCCAGCAATAACACGACCGTTGTGTTTGGCGGTTTATTCAAGATCACTTTATCAAAGACTGTATTTTTTTAGATCTCGCCTAAGTAAGCATTTCAAAATGGTCACAACCCTCCGGTCGATATAACAATATTCGTGGATGTTGCCTCTAATCCCGGACCCGAGTCTCAACCTGCAAGAAGAAGGAGGGCGCCGGCGCTACGAAACCCCAACACCAAGATCCCGCGTTTAAACGCTCGCACGGCTCAAAACAATCTGAGAATGGCCTATCTAAACATCCGATCCATTAAATGCAGGGATAACTTTGTACTTGTGAAAGACACCATTTTAACTAACAAATTTGATGTGTTTACTATCTCTGAATTATGGCTCGACAGCACAATCTCTGATCTTGAGATCGAAGTCCGTGGTTGTACTATCTACAGAGTTGACCGAAGTGCTCAGGTAGGAGGCGGAGTGTGTGTTTATGTATCGCAAAGTTACAAGAATAAATTACTCAGTGATCTTTCTGCCATATCTGCTTCGGGACTTAACACACCAAACTTTTTAACTGCATCATCAATGAACATACCTATCTTCATTCTTGGTGACTTAAATTGCAATCTACTAAAGAGCGAAAGTACCGAATCAAAAGCTTTGGCCATTTTTTGCCGATCATTTAACTTATCACAAATGATAAAAACGCCTACTCGCATAGCCGAAGAAACTGAATCGCTTATTGATGTCATCATTTCGTCGAACTCAAAGCAAATTAACCATTCTGTTGTTGTTCACTGCTCAATCAGCGATCATGACTTGATCTACGTTATAATGGAACTGAAAAAACCGCGCTCCAAACCCGTGTACATCACTACAAGAAGTTTCAAACACTATAGCGAGCCCTCCTTTGCTTGTAATATCATTCAGATGCCATGGAATATTGTCGAAATCTTTGATAATGTGGATGACCAACTGTTTGTTTTCAACGCGTTAAAACGATGTTTTATATGAACATGCACCTATCAAGACTTTCAAAGTTCGCGGCCGACCAAACCCCTGCATTACACCGGAAATCCGCAAACTTATGAAAACCAGAAACTACTTGCAGAAATGAAGCTAAGAAAACCAAGATCCCCTTGCATGGGCTGCATATTAATCTTCAAACACGAGGTAAGGAGAGAAATCAGGATTGCAGAGAAAGAGTTTATGATGAAACAGATCCGCAGCAACCCCAACAATACAAACTGTTTTTGGAAAACAATTCGACTCTGCCTGCCAAAAAAATCTCGTACACAAAGAAGTTTTGCTAAAGATGACATCGTTGTTGCCGAAGAGTTTAATGATTTCGTTGCCGCTGTAGGCTCTCTCACAACTGAAAAGATCACCGAAATAGCCAACCAATGCAACTATAACTTAGAAGAGGTTGGTTTTGCTCCAAGAAGTTTTCCCATAAACGAACAATTCTCATTCAAAACCGTAAGAAACAAACAAGTCGAAGAAATTATCAATTCAATGCCTTCCAACAAAGCCCCAGGGATGGACAAAATTCCAATTTGTGTTATAAAAGACTGCCTTCCATCTATTCTTCGAACAGTCACTTTGATTATTAATACTACCTTTGTGTCCAACACGGTCCTAAACAATTGGAAAATGGCGAGGTTACTCCAATTCCCAAAGATGGTGACACCGAACAAGCAGGCAATAATAGGCCCATTTCTCTGTTACCGATGCTATCAAAAGTGTGCGAAAGGGTTGCACATAACCAATTTTCAACTTATTTAGCTTCTTAGTAACGGCTTGCAGCAAATCAGAGTGGAAACAAAGAGTGGCACTCGACAGAAACATCTCTTTTATATACGACAGATGAGATCCTCAAAGCAATTAACAATCAAAAATTAACTGCTGTTGTGCTCCTTGATATGAGCAAGGCGTTCGACAGTGTGAATCATCATATTCTGCTGTCTAAATTGCAAGATTTTGGCGTTTCTACATACAGTCGAGTTAATATTTGCAAGTTTTAATTTAAAGAAAAATCAGCGAAGCTAAAAACACAAGTTTTACCAGGGTCGCTTAATCAAGAAAGAGGGACTATTATGTTCAATGGGGCCAGAAGACGTTTATTACATATTTAGTAGAGGTGCTTACATGAACTTGACGGATAGCGCTTTTCAAAAAACTGACGGCATACGAGTGGACAGCCTTTCTACGCCAGTTAAGCGAAATCCCAACTCACTTAAAAATGACTGAGTAACATTGATCAACTTTAGGCACATCGATCATTGGCCACAACGGCAGTGACAAAATCTGTGCATATAAGTCAGAATCCTGGTCACTGTATTGACAGTAGTAGACAACTTGCCTCGGTAGGTCAAAGTTAAAAGCATGTCTCTCGTGCACAAAGACTCCTGCAATCCCGCCAGGACCTGCGTTGACATACTGGTAAACGAAACAAAGCGGCGAGTTAAATAACCATAACTTAAACGCAATGACAGGAAAGGGATCTCAGAGGAATCTATCGCTGGCACCAGGCACAAGCACACGTAATTAGTAACTGTTCTTGTATACATACATACTTTGTACACACATATTTTACATGTACAAGCACATACAGGTCACGGCAATTGGTAAGATCTTGGACAGCTAACCAGAAGGTCCCGTGTTCATTCCTCGGCCTGGTCAAGGTTGAACTTTGACCTTTTTATGTCAAACTAGACTACGAGCAGTCTCTATTTTTCCTCTTGAGTTCGTCGAGCCACAGAAAAGAAAACGTGATGGCCGACGCACGGAAGCTTGGGCGCCGGATTTCGCGAATTCTTTTCTGCGGCTCGACGAACACGAGAGAAACAAAGGGACTTCTTGTAAACTAATGCTACTCCGTCAGTGAGTATGAGCGTTACTGTAGGAACCTTAAAAGACAAGTATTTCGAACGGGGTCAGGGTAAGGTGTGAGGGAGTACGGTAAATTTGTTAGAATACTCCGGATCTTGCCAAAATAAATTTCTTCGTAAATAAATTTTACCCTATGCTTGTCAGTAACTCGAAAACAAACCATATTAGTTGCAAGTCGTGTGTAACAAACAAATCATTGTCATTGCCACTGCCACTGCCAACCACCCTTTCTTTGAATTCAGTAAGCACACTGAAGTTTCGTGTTATACTCAAAATATCGTCATACAGAATTTCAGAAACTGTTAGAAAACAGGTGCGAACGGCAATTTTTAAGTTGGCATAAATCTTGCAGTTCTTCAAATAAGACATGAAAATAAAGCAATCATTACAAACAAAACTTTTCTGGTAGATAAATTTGTAGTTGTGCAGATTCTAAACAATAATTCCGTTCACAAATGCAGAAAGTGCAGCTTAGAGGCGCAAGTCAACAACCATTGTTGTTCGACAGCACACAAAGATAAATACTTGATAATTTTAACTGTTAAAACAGTTATTCCACGAGCGTCGATTTTCCAATAAGCGTGAGTGGAATAGTTGTTTTATTTTAAAAATACAGGTACTTAACACTGGATAAAAATGTCACAAATTTTCTTTTCTACCGATTTGAGTTTTGATCATTTTGAAGGAATTCTTTCCATAATAAAAGTGCCAGTTTCCATATTTGGGCAAACAACGGGATATAGGATTTATACCGTGAGTAGTGTAGCCTTTAAGGCAAGTGGGCCGCTTGGCAGAAAATACCTGTCGCTTGCCTTAGAGATAAAACCGCTTTGCCTTTGGCAAATTATAGTTGTTAAATATCAGATGTGCCAGCCATACAAACCTTCTCTAAAAATTATTCTCTAAATCTTTACCTTTGAATCTTACCTTTCTTCATCATGTAATCTGATTGGTATTCAATTCATCTTACTCAACAAAAACAGCAGCCAGGTTTAGAAGCAAACTTAATCAGTGAAAAATAGCACTTAAAAGCCTGGGAAAACTCTACCCCCCCCCCTCCCTAAATTCCTAAAATTATATCAAGAACATTAACAAAAACGCTAGCTACTCTACAAAATCTTCGAATTAACATCGCAAAACTTAAACGTCTTTCCACGTATGCTTAAGTGGCCCCACTTCTCAAATATAATGCTGTTTACCACGGAACTACTCGGTGTAGCCAATGACGTCTTCACAAAATGAGAAAAATCGGCGCTTAACCTAACCCTCACAACGAAACATACGTATCTTAAAGTCCCTGTTAAGCCGTTGGTCTGGTCTCTCGACGTTCTGTTGGGGAAATTAAAAGAGCCCACACTCCTCGGAAAGAGTAGGGTAATTCTGGTGCTGCAGTTAGTGAATGTCACATTGAACATTTATTTTTTAACTACTTCGTGATATTGTGTTACTCTCAATACAGGTAGATTTAATGTTTTTACTTTAATCTTACACACAGTGCTTAAATAGTGTAAATTGTAAATATACACAAGAAAATTCTTATTTGCACATCCACACACTCACTTTGTAAGTACACCAACAAGCAAAGTCCACATCCCAGTCGTGTAAGTGCAGCTCTACATTTCCGACAGCATGTGCCAAATCAAAACCAACAACGCAACCCTGCAGAATTCAACAACACATAATTCAACAAAGTTCTTGACAAAACGAACAACTGTTAACATCCCCCAGCCTCATGTACTGATTAAAAAGTTCAGTGTGTACACAAAGCTAAACTGTTCTTACCACATGTAGTTTAAAATTGGTTTAATTTGTAGAGGATTTAACCGGCTGCATGATTCTTTGTTACTATTAACAAATAAGCTTTTCTATAATGCACATACTGTAAGCTCGGCTGGGACGAACAGCTAGCTACGAACCTTCGAACTCTGGTTGGGCCACGTTGCCTTCGAAGAATGCTGTAAATTATTTAGTCAACCTTCGTTTCTTTGGCCAATAGTTTCAAACTATAAGCATGTGTAAGTATGCCTCGAACTAAAATGTGGTAGGTTGAACTTGAAGTGCTGCATAAATTACTCGATGATCTTTTAAAAGAGCTTTAGTTGTTAAATGTTCCGCGTTAAATTCCATTTGCGCAGTTAACTTTCTTTATTTGTCTTTGCCCTCTAAAGAGCGATGTTTGTCAACAAACTTGGTCTGCTGTCTGTTGCCTTTCCACCCTGTACACGTTTACTTTTACTAAAATACAGTTGTTTCCAAATAGCAGGTTCTCACAATTCATTTGTGCATTCCTAGATCAACAGGAACTACGGGTTGTCAAAACCGACGGAAGTTTTGTTCAGAAAAGATCTGTATCAAAGGTGATTCCCCTGCTTTGCAGTGCACAGCGCTTCTGCGCATGAAACTAAAATTAAAATTTTTGAGAGATTTCACTTTCCTTGACAAAAATTATACAATTAAATTGCCAATTGTTGAAATTAATGGGAAAGATTGAACTTTGTTCGATGTAAGTCAACTTTTGCAAAACGCGCCCCAGGCTCCCCTCGGAAAACGAGCAAAACTGTTCATCCTAGCGACATTTTAGCCAGCGCAGCTGGCGTTTCAGTCACTCGAGGAAGGAAAAACAAATGACGAGCAAAAAAACAGCCATTTTGCAAAATAACTCCACGGTGACCCCTATTTTTTATGCTCATTTCATTTTAATTTAATAAACCTTCAGTCATTTTTTTTCAATGACTAATAGTTTGCGAGATATGGCGAACGAGAGGTTTTTACCAGAAGTAAATCGTGAACTAAGCGGCGTATTTTAGGAGGGAAATTCTCAAAACATATTTTGGCTCAAGGTACGACAAAGCAAAGGATCAAGACTACCTCAGTTTTAAACCTCACTGCTTTTAACTTCACAAGTTAATAAGATATACAGTGTATAGCCGAAGTTGTAAACTGTGAAGCGGAATTTCGAAATTCCGCTGCTAATAATTTTTATGCTCAATAAGATATAATAAAGGATACCGTCAAATCCCACTTTTAAGCCCTGGGCTTAATATTATTACATCAATTTATTTCAAAAATATCTATAAAACTGACTTGTGCGACTGGAGCAACTGGAACGGAACAGAATGAAAGTCAAAAACTATTTACAGACGATGAGCTTATAAACAGGGGTGCGCGGGGGCTTATACCTAGATGGGCTTATATTGGGAAAAATCCATTCGTTGGCAAATGGATGGGCTTATATCTAGGGGGCTCAAAACCGGAGGAGGGGGGGGGGCTTGTAAGTGGGGTTTTATGGTATTTTTCATTTCCTCTATCAGCATTTGATAAAGCTTACTTTCTTGTGCCCAGCTTCAGTGATCGCCTTCAGATCAAAAGATTGCCCTGTATAGTACTGAACTCCTAGTAAAGATATGACAGGAGCTCTGAATTAGAATTTGCTAGATGTAACATTTACATATCCCCTATCTGTCCACCTGCCTACCAACCACAACTAAACGATATACCGCTACTACAGTAGTGGACTTGACTTTTTAGTCTAGAACAAGCTTCCAAAATTCTTTAGTGACCAGAGAGCTCTCTCTTTCAGCTTTCAATGCTGTCAAATATTAGCAATTTAGAGATCAATTTACTAAACGGCAGAAATGCAGCTAGTTGTCAGCCGTACAGCGCATCACTGACCAGTGCCAAACTACAAAAATGCAGTGCTCAAAGTCCTGAATTTGAACAGAAAAAGACTGTACAGCTTAGAACTCACAGGTCCACTCAACTATGATTACTCTACAGTGTATGATAGTGGGAGGGAGGTGGGGTGGGTTGGGGTTGTTCCAAGTGCAAGAGTTTCACATTTTATACCCCCAAAAAATCCCTGCCTTAAAAATCAGTATCTCAAAAAAATCCATACCTTTTTGGTATATCAAAAAATCCCTTAGTCCTTACTTTTGTACAAGTAAATCCAAGAAATGTTTGGTGTTGCATCACATTATAAATCGGCTATTTACTTTATCACATCATGAATTATGATTGCACCTCTGTACCTACCACCTGATCTAAGAGGTAGACAAACTTTTGCATGAGGTCACTTTAATCAAAATCATTTGAATGTGCTAACATTTCTCAAAATAACAATACCCAAAAAACACACAGCCTTTTTGGCAACCAAAAAAAATTCTGGCTTAAATCAGACCTAAAAGCGTCCCTCGAACGGAGTCAAAATTTCAGATGCATGCATAAGCTGATCCTTTGGACCATCACCATGCCAGTGCTCAAGTGGGGCTCCTGCGGCTCACATATAGAACTGAGTTCAACATACAACATGCACAAAGGCATACCAGCAAACATGATTAATGCTATGGAATCTCCCTGCTCCTCAATGATAGCCAAGATATCTTCTGTCCTTAGATTTTCCTCTCCCTGCAGAGCACAAAAAGTACATACAGCACTTAGGTTTACTACACTGATATCCATAAAAACCTAAAAAGCAACTTGCACTTTCAATTACTGGTCAACAAAAGATGATTATTCACCAAGACATGTACAGTACAACATTTTCCATCCAAGCATGCAAAACCAGGCTGCACAAATAAGGCTCGGATATCTGTGTGAGGTGACATGTGCACTGTCTATTATTTTCATTGCAACTGCAATATTTAAATTACTTTATTTAAATAAGAAAAACTCGACATATCAACAGTGTACTGTTGATCAAATGAGTGCATTGCAAGTTGTCACAACTTACAGCAAAACTGATAGGACTGAAAAAGAAACACTTGAGTTACAAAACTTTAAAAGCTAGACAGCAAACTACAGTGCATATCAAATCAAAAGAAAAAAATATGATTGTGTATAAATTTTCTTCAAAAAGCTTGTGGTGAATTCAGGCATGCAGGTATTCACTATTGGGCCAGGTTCAGTACACTGTACTTCCAATATGCAGTTTATATGCTATGTTCTAATGTGTGGTTGATAACACAGTAGATAACACTTGCCTTCCTGGGCTGGACTTCAACAAGAGCTTCTGATGGATTGAACCCATGGAACAGAATATGACTCTCCACGGCATACTAAATTAACATAACAAGAAGTTAAAACTCAAACAAACAATTTAAATGAGGAGCAGGGTTTGAAACCTAATACAGCTTGCCATTTTTGTTTCGTGCATACAATCATAAAGTTATCAAAACCTATAAACTTTGAGCTGCTACTCAATAGCCTGCATTTTTTGAACCCTAACAAGTTAATACAGTATGCCGCTTCTTGCACATGAACATATTCACAGCTGCATTGTACACCAGGCCTGAAAGGAATCATGGGAGTCCTATATATTACAACACGCAGATCATCCACTGACCTGCAATTCATGCACATGGAGCTAATAAAATCAACAATTAAAATGCACAAAATTAAGTTACTTTTATGAATTAGGTCAATGAAATTAGGGTTCCCATCAAGCTCTTAGGTGTAGAATATATAAACAGCACTTTTAACTTTCTAAACAACTGCATACTCTGCAGTAGTTGTTTAGTACTGCAACCATTCTTCTGAAATGTTTAAATACTAAATACTCACTCTATTTATTAATCATCCATTGTATGCAGATCTTTTTTGTATAGTTATGTATGTACAACACTTACATGATCGGAAGGGAATGCTTTTCCCTCAATTAATATTTTGTGCCTTGCTGGCGTTGGTTTGTAAAACGGCACCATCATAAGATTCACATTGACGGTCAGGCTGTTCATGACCACAACTTCAATCTCCCTGCCACCTGCATGTAACAAATAAGAATGAATGATGGTCCATTCTTTTACCCAAATTTCTGCTTTTCTCTTTTTTTTCCACAAAGCAATCCAACATCACTTTTTGGGAGCCTTCTACTTTATGAATCAGTGCATAAAGTTATGTACATGTACTGGTGGTGAATGAGTTTTAAAAAAGCAATTCTTACATGTATCAACTCAGCAGAAAATCCTTACCCACAAGTTTTGCACTCTGCTTGCACACATAGTCTTCAATAGGCTTCCAGGGTATGTCGCCATGGAAATGACCAAACACACCGCTTTATGGAACAACGTATAAATAAGATATAATATATGTTAGGAATCAAATCAAGAAATGCCTCGCACAATTTATTTGTACATTTATGAGTATAATTATAAAGATAATAATCAGGGTTCTTCCCAGAAAGGATGTGGAAGTTAGTGTCAGAGGGGTCAGAATTTGCATAACAATGCCATTTACTTACATTACAATGATATAAATGTACACAATGTTAAAGATTACATAAAAATCTCATAAAATAGCAGGGCATTTTACCACTCTAGGACGCTTTGGGGAGAACCCTGATAATACCATTTTTTTAAAAAAGGGGTCTATTGTTTAATATTAATATTAATTAATACATTGTAAAGATGTGTATACTCATTGGTAAAGGAAAATATATTAATAAAAACTTATTATCTTCAAAAAATTTATAAAGAATGGTCTGGTTGTTTATTGTTGTACCAATTCCTTCCTATTCTTAAATCAGTATCTTTCTGGTTTGTGGAAGATTGTCTTATGTTGTTTGATCATTCAGTCCTGACAATGACTTTGAAATAAAACCAAAATATTGACAATTCTATGACCAAGTTGTTTTTAACTTAAATAATAATCATTATTAACTTCAAACAATGTTTTTCGGAGTTGTATTCATACTCTAGGGCTTTCAGAATGTTTTGAAGTAGACGGCTGTTGGGAAAAAGTAGCCGTCTGTTTTTCTTGTCTGACTAAGTGACTGACAGTGAATTGTATTGAATCAGTTGAAAAGTAACCGGCTGTGTAAGGCAAAGTAAACGCCAGAACTCCGGCGGTTGCCGGCTTGTTTTGAAAGCCCTGATACTCTACATTTAGAACAAATAAACTTACATTTTGGCCCACTTGTCCAGTTCCCGATTAACTAGAGTTTTTGTTTCTTTTGGCTGTAATCCGAGAGAGTTCCCACAAAAATACACACAGTGGTCATTTCCATCTACCAAAGACAAGTCCACTGGGAACATAATGGAAAAATAAGACAATTATAATTAAAATTAAGAACAATTAATTAATAATTAATAATTTTAACTAGTTAATTTAACTTTAAAATAGAGTGAAATAACACACATGTTTAATGGTAATCAGGACTATAAAATGATTCAAAATATTATATAATAAAAGCAGTTGTTAGGTATATTTTATAAAGTTATTAATATATGAATTATACACATAAATTTTATCTATATCTATAGATAAAAAATAATAAATTGGTTGTCCTCAATCTGATAGTGATCTAGTGCTCAATGCCTCTCAGGACACAGCTTCATGAAGTTATGATACAGGATGGAGATGGATTACTTTCTCATGTTTAATAATGCTGTTTTGTGCAGCGCTTAACCCTGCATTACTCAGTGCTGGAAAGTGAGTTAAACTACTGCACAATGTGCACAGTAGTGCACAATAGACAGACAAGGTCATACTTTTTAAAATTCTTCTACTCATTAAAAGTGCAATTGGAAAACTATCAATACTACTGAGAGCCCTATGCCCTTATGGAGAGCCCCGGTGCTGTAGCTAACATTCACACATTGACTAATGATAGGCAATTAGCTCCATATAAATTTCTTTGAGGAAAAAAAAATCCTCGAAGTTGAATCAAACACATCTGACTTCCAAAAAAGCTTAATAAGTATTATTCCATAAATTAGCATAAGTATTTGGTTGCTGGACGTAAAATGATGTCCTTCAAGAATAGAAACAACATGAAAAAAGTTTTGTTGAACGAGAACATAAATTTTTTTGAATTTCGCAATAAACGGCAAGTTGACCTTGCAAGCCTGGTACGTCACGTGGGGTGTTACTCAAGTAAACACGAGTGACTGCTCGTGTGATTTCAAACTTAATAACACACACCATTAGTTCAGATATTACCACAAATTGATGAAACCAACAAAACAATTTTGTCAGACAGAGCACACAAGCAATAGCCAATACAAAGTACAAGACTAAGACAATAACTGAATAAGTCTGTGCACCTGTTGGAATGTCTTGATTTCTCGGGTAATTGAAGTCCTCCCGCAGTTTTCGGACCGGATCTCGTCCATCCATGTACCTGGCAAATTTCTCGTCCAAAACATCGTAATTTTCTGACTCAGCAATAGATAACAGTTTTCG
This sequence comes from Umimayanthus nakama, assembly GCA_027574985.1. Classification (NCBI taxonomy): domain Eukaryota; kingdom Metazoa; phylum Cnidaria; class Anthozoa; order Zoantharia; family Parazoanthidae; genus Umimayanthus; species Umimayanthus nakama. Next base: position 6,826 of record JAOBRG010337470.1, on the reverse strand, counting down.
AGTAGGTCCATAAAATGTACCCTCAGATTTGGAGGGTGAAGCCATCTTCGAACACTCTATCGATCGACTGACTGTTTGAAAGAACTGCTGACCGGGACACCGCGATCTGCAGGCGTCAGCTACTGCTTTCCCACAAAGCTGTTCGGTTCCTCGGTTTTTTGGAGAGCTTGGCGGTGTCACAGCCCTTTCAGTTCCCCGCGTTTTGTGTCCCCATGGGAGCTAAATCGCTAACGTTGACCATTCCCCTCCAACTATGGTAACACAGCATAACAACAATTGCGCAATCGAAATCGCCAGCGTTTTCCGCCCCCCTCCAAACATAGACAAATTTGCGTCGGCATTTTAGAGCATTTTGTTGGTTAAGTTGGTTTCGTTTCGGGCAGTAGGGAAATCAAATGGCTTTGGGAAGCAGCACTAAATTTTTCATGGTTTGAGTGCGGCGTTTGATCGAAGGAGGCGTTCATTTGAAAACTAAGTTTGTTTAAAAGGTGTTTATTTTTTAAACAACCTACCGTAACTTTTACTTCAAAAAGTACAAAAAAAGACACAGTTCTTTGTCTGGCTGTACCGATTAAGCTTTACAGTTTTAAAACTACAACTTGTTGCGCTTGTAAAAGTGTACTAGATCAGACAAATTTTTGTCTGTGCCTTTCAAACTTTAAACTTACAGGGTGCGGCGTTTATTCGAGGGTGGCGTTTATTCGAGGAAAAACGGTAAACAACTGTCGGAGTCGTGTACTTTCTCAACAATGTTAAACATCCTGAGGATTACTGTAGCGAATCCGGGCAACCAACATAAATAGAATCCTACAAACACAGCCGATAGCAGCTTAGTCATCTTTGCTTCCTCAACACCGTGACGGTTGTTTCCACTGTGTAAAGATGGCGTGACTGAGTTGTTGTGCTGCCGTACGGTGACAAGAACTTTCGCGTAGCACGTTGCTATGACAACACTTGGCAAAATGATGTATGCGATGTGTATGGAATGAAATACGATGGACGATTTTCTGTTGGAGAAGTAAGGAGAAACTATTGCCGGGTTTTCTGGCTCAGCTTGAAACTCAATCCCCGTCACGGGAAAGATGATTCCGACAACGGCAATTGTTAACACCCAGGTTGTGGCTATCATAAGGAAGGCGCGCTTCTTGGAATATATTTTAGGGTAAATGGACGGACGGACAACTCGTATGTAGCGATTGATTGCCACCAAAGTAAGTGTGAGTAGTGAAATTCCTGCCCAGTTATAAGCAAAGACTCCCACCAGTTGGCAGCCTGCATAGCCAAACACCCAGCGGTTTGCAAAAGATGCCGCAGTGTTAAATGGCATGATGAGAATGGCAGCGAGGAGATCGGTGAAGGCCAGTGAAAGGATGAATACGTTAGTGATCGTACGGAGAGAGGAATTCCTGTATATTGCAAGGCAAACAAGAGAGTTTCCGACAAACGCCGAGATGTCCAGTACAAGGAAGATACACGCCTCAATACCAAACAAAAGGGCTCCTTTAGTAATACTACATGTTGACGTGGTCCAGTTATCACGCTCTTCAATACGGTCCATGATGACTGCTCCGCGACAATACAATCTGTACTGATGGACAAACGAGTGCTATTACGTTCCCCAGTAAAATCCAGTTCCTGGGTTGCTGATGCGTTTTCACGAAATCCAACACAGCAAGTAGCCTCCTTGTTATTCGACAATTTTTGCTGTCAAGGTTTTTTCTTTCCGTTCTGATCTTTTACTTTTGAAAAACATGTCTTTCGTTAGAGAGTGAATGTCACACCTCTTGAGTTGTTCTATGAATACAGCTACAATCAGCCGGATATTTTCATTTGTCCCGTGTATACTTTACGTAAGAAGTTAGTCAGTATAGATTAACAGTTTGAAAACACAAAACTATCGAAAACAGCTGTTATGCAAGGTCGTGCTTTCTCAATTAATTGCGCACAAACAAGGAACGGTAATATTAAATTTTTGTTTTCTTAGTCAACCTTTCCTTCGAGTGTTGTTTTTTCGCAAAATGATTATCTTCCGTATCGTATTTTTCTGAGTTGCATCTACTTGCTCAAGATTTACACAAAAATTGTGGTTTCATAAAGCACCCGGCTTTTTCTTCTGCGAATAATAAAGTTTTTTAGCGGTATATTATGAAGGTCAACACTTTCCCTAACTTTCTTAGTCTTGTCTTTTCATATGTACGGCAGGAGATACTTAAAACATGTACAGTAAGTGAGTGTGTTTTCTGAACAAATTAAGGATTGGCAGAGGCCTAGCGGTTAAGAAATGGAGTCAAAAATGAGCCCCCGCGAAGTTTGTTTTCCGGCCGACACTCAATCAATGGAGAATTTTTCCAAAGTGCTCCTGCAAATTTAACGTCCATTTTTTTTGTCACTATCCTTTGAGCGAGCCCTGGCATATTTAGATAAATCATTCAGGTGTGTAAATTGTATTATGCGTTGAAGTTAAAGAACTAAGGAAAGCTGGGCTTCTCTAGATATTGTTTATATATTTGGTTGGTTACCGGCTTGCCGTGGACATAAGCGGCCTTAATTCTTAATAACGATGTATTGAGTGCCTCTCTCAATGATGAATGTATTTATGGTAACAAATGAATTAAAATAAAAGGAAAACATTGACATCTTAAACTGGCTAGAGTGTTCATATCTCGTAATCAGCTCCAAAGAATATGGTTTGTCTCTATAGAAAAAGAAAGAAAACATGCAATTTCAAGGACAAATATATAAGAGTTGTTCTTAGTACACCAAAACTTAAAAATATCTGTCAGTTAGCAATTAGAAAACGTAATTTTCTATAATTTAATCGGCTTAATAAAGCGCTCAAACTTTCAATTATACAAACAAGGATTTCTTTACCATAAAGTGCGTTGTAATTTGAATGAAATAAATTAGAAAAAACAGCAATTTTTGGAGTTTGGTGGCTAGAGCTTGTGCACTACGATAATATTGTTCAATATTTTTCATCGTGTTCATCGTGAATATAATTCAAATTTCAGGACTTTCGTTTCCTTTCGAATGAATGACTTTTTGGCACTCACAATACTAAGTTCATTTTAATAATTAAAATATTACAGAAATTTTGTATTAAAAACAGCAAACAAGCCCCATTTGTTGTCTACAGACAATGTGTTATTTTAAAAAGCAAAATCGTCAAGGAGTCAGTGATACTCAGATCGGTTTTTTAAACTGAATGTTGCATTGGTCTATCAGTGTCACACTATAAAACCCAAAGAGAGAGTTGAAAATGAGTGAGTACTAGCTTAATATATATTATCTTAAAACGAATTTTCTTTCTTAGCTAGAGAATAAACAAAAGCATCACAGTTAATAAAACATCTGCTCAAAAAAGACAGTGGGGTGCTTCAAGCTTTGCCTCTCCGCCACTTTGTCTCCCAGCTGAATAATTCAACATCAGATGAAGTGCATTAGACAAAAATTTCAACACCGATATCGATTTTAGTTATCAATAGCAACAATCTTATTTTTGAACTTTTTAGCTTGCGGGGCAGCCAGACATGTCAATTATTTAAGGCTACCGTTCACGTTGGAACGGCCGGTTCAAAATTTCGAAAATGAGGTTTTCGCAGAAACTAAAAACACATTAAATGATCTTCTAGTAAAAAAAAAAATTGTTAATATGTTTAATAGTTTGCGAGATATGACGACCGAAAGTTTTTACTGGAAGTGAAGTTGTATAACGTGCGGCGTACTTTAGGAGTGAATTTCTCGAAACTTGTTTTGGCCAAAACTGTGGCAACGCAAACAATCAATGCTCTCCCAATTTTTTACCTCATGCTGTCAAATTTGGCAAGTTCATAAAACAAAAGCCAAAGATGAAAACTGTCCTGGCGAATTTAGAAATTACGCTCCAATCATTTTTTATGACTCAAACAGGGCAGTTTTGTAAGCTGCAAATAAGGAATTTTCTTCAAATACCTGTAGAAAATAAACGACGCATTCAATTAAAAATAGCAAGGACGGAGTTAGAGTAAAAATTGTGCCGAGTCTCATAAACAAACTAAAAATGGTTGATATCAAAAACGACAGCTGCATTGATGTCTAGAAAAGAAATAAACAGTTTGAATTATGATGCTCGCATTCGTTTATAAACCAAAACTTTTTCACCATCATTTAGATAATTTCACAAGGTTTGTGGGTATCCGATGCATATTAACGGAGTTATGTACGGAAAACTGATAACACCGCTCAAGGTGAACGGTAACCTTAAATGTCAATAGAGTCCATCTGCCCTTGACCGAAAAAACCTGGGAACTAGTTTTGAGATTTTTGACGACAATTTCTCGGCAGTCACGTGCGGAACGACGATCTCTCACCAGCAACAGACTAGCCGCGTTCGCCACTGAAAATCTATGGCAATGAAAGTACTTTACAACGTGTAGAGTCAGTGAGTCTAGATTCTATTACATATTCATTCAGAAACATTCGATTGTGTTGTACATGCTTTTGGTCCATCTCGACACACAGGCACTTTAATATACGGAATTGAGTTTCATCAACAGTGAGACTTGTTGTTTCCATAGTTCAAAGTGGCCCTCAACATGGAAAGACAGGAAAGAACAGGCCCGTAAGTACGGGGGGGGGGATGCGCGGGGTGCGCACGCACCCCTTCAAGAGCCCAAAAGGTCCGCCTGATGGGACCGTAAAAGACTTAAATTGAAACAAAAATAACTTGGTGATGGTAGGATGTACAATTTTATTGCATTTCCAGCAATTTGAAGACCTCCCTTTTTTCTATTTTTTCCGGATGAGCATGCCCTCGGACCAGTCAAAAACCAAAGCAGAGTGTTCAGCCGTTCCGAATTAGGTGAGAATGTCCCGATTATACATTAGAATCCCGAATCCCGATTCGACTTTAGTTGGGGCACGAGTAGCCCGGTTTGAATAACAGCTCTCATAAGCCAACAGACAGTAAAACAGTGAACTATATTTTTGTTAAACTATCAAAATGTTTGTCAGCAGTTTAACAAACCGCTTAACTTGAATATCCAAGGGAACTCCGAGTTGCAGTCATGATGAATGACGCAAGAACTACAAAATAAGATCACATAACAATGCTGGCCTGTTTGATCGGAGGGCTTTCTATCTTCCCAGCATTTTTAAATCAAACATTTTGCTGCTAATTCACCGACTCTAACACTATGACAATGTGAGACACTAATGACCAATCTTTTTCCCAGCGAGCTGACAGTTTACTCGCGGAACGTAAATGTAAAGAAGATAACTTCGTAAGAAACTAGTATATCTTATTTCGCGAACATTAAAAAGCGTGTGACGATAATTATCAATTTTAGAAACGAAAAGATAAAACGAAAAGATAAAATCCATATCTTTTGGAAATTGTGTAATGCTCTTTTTATTATATGGGCGCCGAACAAGCTTCTAGGATTTTTATAAGTTTTCGGAAAATCTTCGGAAATCTTCGGAAGTGTTCGGAAATCGGCGATATTTTCACTAGTGAAGATATGGAAAATATCCTACTCGGGACCCGGATGTACTGTCATATGGATTCTATGAGTGGTTTAATTTCCAGTAAAACACTGTTGCCTATATAATAAAGTAATTTAGTATATAAACGCAAACGTGTGAAGCGCCGTTAACGTCCACACGAGACCGTTTCAGAACAAAAACGAAACTGTTTTGTTCCGAACACGGCTACCGTTCACACTACGTACAACGAAAACGGATCAATTCGTAAACACTCTCTAGAGTGGAACGATTTGAAAACGGTAGTGTCCATCCATCCATCGCTCCTCATGTGGAGATTGAGGCCCTACACGTTTGCCTCCACATCGCTCTGTCCTGCGCTACCTGATGCGCCTCCCTCCAGCCATTCCTCGTCTTCATTTCCCTCTCTACCGTTCGCCTCCAGGTCTCCTTTGGTCTACCCTTCTTCCTCCTCCCCTCTGGTTTCCAGGTTAACGCAACCCTTACATGGCTGCTGGATTCTCTTCTTAATATGCGTCCGATATATCTCTAGGCGTCTTTCACGAATGGTGTCATTCACTGGTTTGGTGCTGGTGAGGCGATATGGCTCTTCGTTTGAGATTTTCATCGGCCATCTAATTCTCATGATCTTCTTCAAGCATACACGATGGAATCTGTCAAGCCTTAGCTCATCAGTGCCAGTCATCCTCCACAGCTCTGCGCCGTACAGTAGGACAGGTAGTACATTGCTTTGGAATAAGCGGAGCTTCGTCTTTCGACTGTATGATTCGGATTTCCACACTTTTCCAAGAATATTGAAGGAGTTTCTAGCCTTTGAAAGTCTCTTCCTGATGTCTGCTTCTGCACCTCCATCCTTTGTCACTGTGGATCCTAGGTAGGTAAATTCTTCAGTATCTTCTATCTCTGATCCGGAAATTTTTATGCTATCCTGTCTTCTTGCATTTATTCTCATGACCTTCGTCTTCTTGGCACTCATTTTCAGACCCACGTACGCAGCGTTTCTTTCTAATCTCGATGTTTTCCTTTGCATGTGAGACCAAGTGCTTGAAAACAGTGCAATGTTGTCGGCAAATATCAGATCTTCGAGAGCGGTGTTGAAGTCCCATCGTATTCCATTTCGTTCTTCTTCCACAGTTATTCTCATTACCCAGTCAAGTACAATGATGAAGATAAATCCTGACATTACACAATCTTGCTTAATGCCTGTGGTGACTTTAAACCAATCTGAGATGCTTCCTTCATAGATGACTGCACTTTCACTGTTGTCCTACCAGTTCCTAATAATGCATACAAACTTTTCTGGAATACCGTATCTTCGTAGTATTTGCCAAATTCTTTCTCTAGC
>JAOBRG010337459.1:0-14923 GCA_027574985.1 Umimayanthus nakama | reverse complement strand
ACGGTGAAATTTTTTCAAACTTTCAAGAATTGTTTTCGACGTTAAAAACTACCAACCTGCCAATTTTCAAAAATTTCCGTAAGAAAGTTTCAGAGAATTTAAAAATTATGCGCACGGTTTTCCCGTTCATTCTGTTTTCTTCTTACAGAATTTTTTCTTTCGATCAAAATAGAAATTTCGGTTTGTTCTTTACCACTGTACAAAATTTGAAAAATTTTTACCGTCAACTTTCAGAGATATTTTTGATCGAAATCCAATTTTTCTGAAAATTTCAAGGGTACAAGATCGCCATTGGCGCATGCGTGAGCATGGGGCGCACGCACAAGGACACGCAATAGGCCGTGATTCAGGGCCGTGTTCAGCCGTCTAGGACGCGCGCGCAAGAAACTATTTCGAGCCACCTTAATTTCTTTCAACGGTATTTTACCTTGCAAAATATTGAGGTCGACTTCTACACGGAAACTCTAAAACTTGCGCTTTTTTGGCTGCAAAATGGGGGGTTGACTTATACACAGTGTCGACTTATACACGGCAAAATACAGTAAATTCTCTGTTTTATTTGGTATTTTGTAATTTCCATATATTAATATTACCGGTAAAGAGAACGGACACCTTGTTTTCAGACCTTGTTTTCTCTTTTCGGAGTCAGGTGTTATGTTTGATGGCACTAACTATAACATTTATTTTTCATGTTTGACGCTATTCTCAGTCAATAATTGTGTCAGCATTTTTCGAAAAGCTGAGCACTTTATTTCTATTTTACTGCCAAAACTCTGTGACAGTTTTTTGTTCGTAATCAAAAACCATGTGCAGTGTTTATGATAACTTAAAAAATTTTAAATTTTTTTTCAAAAACTGATGACATGGTTTTCAATTTCAGTTATTTAGCTTTGAAGCTGCCAAATTTCAAATCAGTGGATAAAAAAACTGCCTGAGTTGAAACCCCATGTGTCTTATGTTTTTGGCATAAAAATAAATTTTGGCATTCCCTCAAACTCACTTCCGGTAAAATTTTTTTGCTTCAAAATTTTGTGTATGAGATGCCACTTTTTTGGCTACTTTAAAGCTTTACTAAGTACTGATCTATACATATGATTAATATTCCTAGACTTCAGGCATAAGGAGGGGGGGGGGGGGGTTCCTTGACTGATTTCCTAAAGCATTGACACAACTTTTGTTTTGTTTGTTAACACATCTTTTGAAGTTAATTAAGTGACATCACGTTTCATGACATCATCACAATAAGTCACGCAACTTGCTAAAAAGCGACTATTATTGCCTAAACACCAACAACTTTACTTTATATATATCTTACAATCTTGTTTCCTGGTATTCCAATTGCTAAATGTTGTTTCTCACCATTGTCAGTGTTCAATTCAGAAATCTGAAATTTTGAAAATTTGAGATGGCAGCCATAGTGACCCTTTCTTTTTTGTTGTGGTTGCCATGGAAACCAATTAAACACTGCATGATTAATTTAAAATGTAAAGAAAATGATCTACCTACCAAATATCAAGTCAATCAGATAAAGGGTTTCAACAGTGGAGGGGGGAGGGGTCTGATTGACCCCCCCCCTTATGCCTTTGTGAAACTTTTTTTACTATATGCTATTTAGGGCTCACATAATCATTTGGCCGTTTCTTTCAGTTTAAAATAGAAGAGTAGTTTTAAATAACAGCAAGTGGGGTATACAAAACTAGGACTTTGTTGTAATGTGAATGGAATATAAATTTTTAGGAACTGAGTGTCCTGCAATTAAACACTATTTTATTACCATTATGAAAAAAAAAAAATGGACTTGTTGCTGGGGTTGTGAAAGCTTCTGACTAGTGTGAATAAGTAGATGATTAGTGTTTTCCAAATGCAGGACATAAACAATATCCCTTGTGCAATTACCATAAATTATGTATTCATATAAATAATCAGCTGATACAGTTTCAAAGACATTCTTGTTAGCCTGCTAAAATCATATAAAACTTGATAGAATATTGAAATTAATGCTTTTTATTACTTAAAAGAGCTCAGTTTCTCAGACATAATTTAAAGGTGAAAGTGACAAGAATTGTTGTGTTACCTGCCCTCTTTAACTCAACAGTGTGGCTTGCGTTCCCGTTCTTGTTGATGGCTAAACAATGAAATGTTTGAAAACTGTCTTCTTTGGTGTCCTTGATTTCATAGGTAACTGTTTTTTCCCCCACAACCAGCTCTGTACCATTTTGTGTCATAGTGATGTTGGGTAATGGAAAACCAAAGAACTCGCAGATGATCTTCACAGGATTTGGGTTGCCAACAAATGAATATACAGGGGAGGTAGACTTCTGCTTGTTCAATTTTGGCGGAGCTGCAAATTGTGTGGTTAGTAGTTTTAAAATGTCAAGTACTAGCTCATTGAAGGGGGGGGGGGGGTTGTGAAATTACCCTGTAATTGGTGGTTGGGGTACTTGAAATAACAATCTGGTATATTTAGGGGTTTGTTTTGGTAAAAGCTGAAATATTTTACAACCCCCCAATTTTTTTTTATTCAATTTACTGTATTCTTACAAATGAGCGTGTGTGCAAGAAAGGGGGGGGGGTCACAATATTTTCAATTTCATTTTCGGGGGCTGGGCAATTTGAACATTGGAAGTTCAACATTTTTGGTCAGTCAAGTGAAATTACTGTATAGCAGTCTTCCTCCTTGGTCCTTTGCTGACTGAAAAAATCAGGTAGTCAAGTACTTAACATGCTTTAATGTAAAATTCAAACTAAAACTTCATTTATTGCTTACATTTGACAAAGAGGTTTACTTCCTCCTTTACCACTATTGTGTCTCCCTCATCATCTGTCGCTCCATTTGTTGCTTCACAAGTATATTTACCAGAGTTTTCAACATCAACCCTTTCAAATACAATTGTGCTTTTGCGACTCTGAAAAAAAAATTATCAGTAGGACGGTATTATTGTATGAGTAATAAAGAAATCTTTCAATTTGCGCTACTGGCTGCTTGTTACTGTCAGCTTTTGATTTTTTCAGGTGGCCAGTCCCCTCAGTTTGTTTCTATCCTTTTTTGTAAATTCTACTAATTATTTTGTTATTGAATCAAAAGGGGAAACAAAAGGATTTGTTGTTGTTGTTGAATTACTGTCTAAAATTAAATACTATTTGTTGAGGTTCCAGCTCCTCCAGTTTTTTCAATCTTGAATAAACTAAAACCTTGTGCAATCTAAATTTTCATTCAGATAATGAGATTATTAATTTGTTAAAGCACATTCATCAGCTGAACACATCGATTGTCTAATCGTTCAGAAATTCTCTCTCTCAAAACAGAAAAATTTAACAGTGAGTTTTCTTTTTGGATGAACATTGGAACTACTAAAGGAAAAGAGAAAAGAGTTTGAAATCTGGAAGTGACATTGTTTAATTAAGTGTGCTGGATCATTTTTGGCAGGAAACCATGATTCTGTATTATTATTGTGCTTTAAAGGGTTTATACATTACCACAGTTCTGTTGGCACTGGTTAACTTTATTTTGGGTGATCAGTTAATATATTCACTTCAACACTTTGTGGAACATTAGAGCTTTTCTGGCTCAAGAGACCTGCTGCACAGTGCAATGTACTGTGCATTTTTATTTTTCAGCTAGCCCCTATTCCCCAGTGGTAGTGACTTTGAATAGGTCAGGGAATACGCTTAAGTTTTTCTTTCAAGTTGTAGTGCGAATTTTACTATTTTTTATAATCTGGCAATGTCACCATAAAAATTGGGAATGAACTGAATCAAATACTTGTGCAATGTATTGTTTACTGCCTATTGCTCTTTTGTGTAGACTGGAAATCAATGGGTTGTGTGGTTTGACACCTCATACTATATGTCGTGTTTGTGTTAGTCTAATTGACAGATAGAAACTGGGTCATTCCATGTCAATTCACCTAATGACCCATGCACTTTGGTCTCCGATGTTCCTTTATTTTAACACTAATTGTTTCTCACCCACTCAAAAGATGGTCACTGTCACATATTTTTTGTCAAGCGATCTGGACGATCATAAAAAACACTCCAACCAAACATGCAATTGTTTCATACAATCTATGTCAGAAACAAGTTAACTTGCATCCTGATTATGTGACTAAATTTTCTTTTGACAGAAACCATCATTCTGTTTGAGATGACTATAGATGGAAACCAGGCTTTAGAAAAGATCCTGAATGTTTTTACTGGTCAGCAAGTAGATTGCGAGAACCATTGTTTCAAATTATAATTTTGGACCTACTGTTGGTTTTAGTTTTGCAGAGCAACAAAAAGCCTCCATCTAGCTTGACTTACTTCTTGGAGTTGGTCCCTAACTTTAATGCCGTCCTTTTTCCATACAACAACCATGGGATCATCACCAGCAGTTGCTTCACACACCAAGGTTACCTTATCCTCCCGGTTTTTGTGCATGTCATTCAAAGGCTTCAGTTTTGGAGGAACTTTAAAGAAAACATAATAATGTAAGTACAATTAAAATTTGTCTGTTTTCGCATAAGTTTTGCCGAACCAAAAACTGTTTTGGTAATGACAAAGTGCCAAAAAATTCCATTGAAGTTGGTTGTCAAGTCAGCCTTGTCTGCCACCATATTGTAGAACCAGCTTCTTATTGAGTCAGTGTTTGTCCATATTTCCCAGAAAGGAAGTGCAGTGCGTCACTGGGTATGTAATCTGCTTTCACAAAACACAACCGTTCATATTAAGACTTTCGATTGCTGTTTGTTTGGGACGCCAAAGTTGTCAAGCATCTTTTGCTTTTAGTTCATATTTCAGTCTATTGTTATCAGGGAATTCCACTTGTCGAAATGGACAGATTGATGCAAAGTTTGAGCATTTATTTTGTTTTTTTATGCAGTTTCTTGTTGTTTGATTTAGGTGCAACTTCGAAAAAAAATGAAGTTTAGATGTAATGAAACTTAAAGAAAGTTGCCACCAATGAAGAACATAATTAAAATGAAGGAAATTTTAGTCGGAACCCTGTTTAAACAAGCTACTTTGAAAAAAGATTCTGGTCGGTAAAATGATGGTTTTTTTAGAAACAAAATTGCTCCATTCAATTCCTTGCAAACAAAAATTTGCTTTGTATCCGGGTACAGTATATTTTTGTGTCACATCGGGTATTAAAATGAATTTCCCAACACAATTGTTTTCTTCAAGAGCACTACAGTGGAGGAAATCGAAATAAACTGTACTTAACGGTCTTGCAGTGTGATTGTAATTTGATACAGGGGTATTGACTATCACACCAACATCAGTATTTTATATTTTAACTTTATTCACAGTAAATTTACCATGAATTATTTCAATTGAGTTGTTTTAATGTAGTTCAAATAAATTGTTTACCGGTAAATGTTTTTTTGGAATGACCACTTTTCTCCCATCTGACTGGGCTACTTCACTGTACCTTAAAATGATAAACCTTTTTTTAAATTAAATAGTTTTTGTTTACTCACTGTAAGAGCATTGAGACTTTGTGAAATGCTCCGAAAACATTTATATTATTATTATTATTATTATTATTGTTAGGTGATTGGATTATTGTTTAGATAAATTATGTAAATTAGAAACCCTTCTGTATTCCAGACCTGGCTGTACAAGTGGACATATCAACATACCCAAGATGTCCGTTATATAGGCTGTTGCAATAGTGTCGCCTTCATCATTCTTAGCCTCACAAGTGTAAGTTTTGTCTTTGTCACTCTTTACAACATTGGTGATTGTCAGGTATCCCCCAGAAACTGAATAGCGACTGTCAGCAAGTTTATCAATAACCCTGCCATTTTCATTGATCCACCTGATTGTTGGTAGTGGTCTCCCTGTTGCATTACACTTGAATGTTGTGTTGTAGCCTTCTGTAAGCTCCCTGGTCCTCAATGGAGCAACTGTAATTTTTGGTATTTCTGTAATAACAGAATGTATAACATGCCAGTTATCATTGTAGTTAACACCAATATACATTTTTGGGTCTGTGGGGATGGGATGACAGCAGGATTATTGGTAGCTTACATGTAAGTTAAACTTTTAGGGAATATTGAATAAGAAAATAAGGTACAAGCTTTTGGAGGGTCTTAGGGCATGCTCCCAACAGGGGTTCCCAAGTGTTGGAACTCTGAAACACATTTTCTGGCATTTTTGAAACAATAATTTCCATATATTTTCATCCTCCCTCCTTTTGGTGGTCTGAGTTTTCAAGGTCTGAGTTTTCGAGGTCTGAGTTTTTGAGGTGTGAGGTCTGATTAAACAAGTCGAGTTCCCCTGTAAACCACTCATTGACAACATCCGGCCAGTCCAGTGCCATAGTTATTAGTTGCCACATTAACAGTTTCCATAGCTGTTATGGGGTTATCGAAGGACAGGCTATAAAGGAGTAACATTTGGCTTCCTTATTCCCATCGATGTAAAGTCAGTGAGAACGCTGTCAGCAAACGGTTCTTGGGAACTGGAGCTTTCTAATAAAACTGACTTTTACATTTTGAGCTCTAGCTTTTCAATTTCAATCTTCAATGCAAAACACTTTAGCGACAATTTATCAACATATTCAGTTGAAATTATTGAGCTTTTTTTGCATTATGCTTGAAGTTTTAACTGACCTCAATCAAAAACTTGAGCAAACTTGCACTGACGACTTTGTCAGTTCATTCATTCACTGAAGGGGGTTTTCAGCAATCATGCACAGAATTTTGACAGCTCACCTGATTTTGCAACATTCTTTTTTGAACAAAAACAAGGCTTGGTTGAAAAGGTTTACTTCTTAGAATTAAAAAGTTTTTTAGAAAGATAATTTTTTGAAGCTTTTTAAACCAAATGTGCTTTTCAATATACTGATTTACTGATTACAAAGAAAGAAAAGTACTTCTTCAGAAATGGTAAGCCATAGTTTGTCTGCCATAGTTTTAAAATGTAATCAAATGGTAACTCAAGAAATACTAGGAAATAACTTCACTTGTGGGTTGTCAAAATTCTAGTGAATTTCCCTTGCCTTTGAGGCTCTGGAAATTATCAGAATTTTGACAACACACATATGAAATTATTTCCTAATTTCACATGTCACCATTCGATTACAAATACTAATTTGTTTTGATTTATGTTTTTCACTGTACATGTGTTGGAGTAAATTTTCTAAATAGTACTGCAGTAGTTTTCAAATACTTACGAACTACAACCACTTGTATGGAAATAGATTTAGAAGCAACACTCTGAGTGATTAGACAATCGTATTTTCCCTCATCAGCAACTTCAACCTTGGATATTTGAAGTGAGCCATCTTTCTGTAGTGTTATTCGCTGAACAGTGTCAGGATCAAGTGTTGCACCGTCTTTTTTCCACGCGTATGTTGGCAGTGGATATCCATGTGCATCAAGTAGAATCTTTCCTGGCTTGTCAAGATTAAGCTTTTGGTTTAATGGTGGGTCTGCAGTAACTAAGTAGAATAATAGTAATAACATTAATATTCACTCCCCTTAGGGGCTTTTCAGTGACCAAGAACAAAACAAAAAGAAAAGGATGGCAAATGAAAAGGAAAATCGTAAGCTAAAATATTCTTGGCTTGCCAAAACAAATTAATTTTGAGGGCTATATGATGTATGTAGGCAAAAAATAATGAACTAACATGTTGTAGATGGTGTAATCAGTTATAATAGCTTATGAAAATTTTGAGATGCTTGAAGTACAATAATGTTTAGGGCTTGCTTGTGCTGAGCAGATATATTCCTATCAGGTGGATAAAATTAATATGGATAAATATGGCTTGTTCTTAATTTTGATGTGACAGTAGCCATTGGATAGGGATTTACCTGTTAGATAAAGAAAAGCCAGCGATCCTAACAAAAACAGTTTTTAGTTGTGATCATAGATCACAGCTCAAGACACTTGCACTTGGTATCTAGATTAGAAGAACAGTCTTCTGTATTTCCCGCCCCTGTTTATCAAAGAGTAGATAACTTAATTCATCATTCAAAATAATGAATGTGCCAATTTTACCCACTGGATAAAGTTACCAGTGGTGAATTTATGGGAGGTGGCCTGCCATCCCCCTTTTGGTGGAATACTTGTGAAAAATTTATAAGAAAATGACTGAATTAAGCATTCAAAAGCCATTTTAAGGGATTTTGGAGGCCCTTCTTTCTATAATTTAGTAAGCTTTAGCTTCTGGGCCCCTTCTTTCAAAACTTTTCTGGATCTGTCCCTGGTTATCCACTCTTCTTATACAAAGACACTTACAGCCAGCATTAAGCTCGAGGGTGGCGCTGTTTATACTTCCTTTGCACGTATATATCCCACCATCAGTTGCCGGTTCAACATGCTTTATTTCCAGATAGTGTTTGTCGCCCACACTCTCAACATGCTTTCTCTGACTTGTGTCAGTTGTAATCTTTTTCCCTTCGGTATTGTACCATCCATCAAAAGTCTCTCCTGTTACTTCACACCATAGTCTAATGGTGTTTGACTTACTTACAGACACTGAAGACTGAACCACCTGTACATCCGCCTCTATAGCTAAAAAATTGAAATATTACAATAGTATTATTAGCTTCATATTGAAGAAAAGAACTGCAGTTGACTGCTTGTATATGATTTTATAATATCTGGGCAACAGTGTTTTACTGGAAAATAAACTACTCATAGAATCCATATGATAGTACATCCAGGTCCCGTGTAGGATGTTTTCCATATCTTTACTAGTGTAAATATCACCAATTTCCAAAAAACTTCTGAAGATTTTCCGAAAAATTTAAAAATCATAAAAACATCTGAAAATTGTTTTTGAACCATTTCCGAAGTCCTCCAAAAATTTCCAAATATTTCTGATCAATTCTGAAGATTTCTGAAGATTTTCCGAAAATTTTAAAAATCATAAAAATGTCTGAAAATTACTTTTGAACCATTTTCGAAGTTTTCCAAAAATTTCCGAACTTTTCTGAAGATTAAAGAAAATTTTAAAAATCAAAGAAGCTTGTTCGACACCCATAATTTATAGTAAAAAGAACATTAAACAGTTTCCAAAAGATATGGATTCTATCTTCTCGTGGCCAAAACATCTCACTCCTTTCGCTGCGCTCAACTCGTGAGATATTTTTGCCACTCGAAGATAAAACTCAAATCTTTTGGAAACTGTGTAATATCCTCTCTATATATTTGTCACAAGTAGATTATGCAGCAGTGTTTAAAGGAATTGTTTAGGGGGTGAGATTCAGTTGTTGCCAACTGTTTCTTCAAATAAGTTATCATTTGTCAGGTGAGAACAGGTGAATATATTTTTCTGGCACTAACACTGCGCTTAGGAAACATACCAAGCGGGTTAACTGATTTTTCAAAGAAACCCCTATGCTTTAAAGAGGTCGTCTCCATAAGAGTGGTTCAGTCATGAATCGGTGGTTTGTATTTTTTAATTTCTTCAGTTTTTGTGCCATGAAAGGTATTTATGTACAAGTCACGAAATGGGTATTAGTTTGTGATTATGAATTAAATTTTTAAGCGAAAGCACACAGTGATTTAAGTTTTGGCTCTCCCACTACCAGGGAAGGCCTGGTTCAAGGGGAGATTTTGGGCCAACGTTGAAGAATTGCTACTGATAAAATAAGTTTAGTTTGACAGCTATTTTGCTTTGGTGGGCAGAAAAACGCTTCATAAAGTCACAAATCTATTTAAAAGTAGTTATTTGCAATTTCCTTGACACAATACATGGTTAAAATCGCTACATGTACAGGATATTCACTAAGTGATACCACAGTGTAAATTGAGAGCAAATGTATCCAGTGAGAAAAAAAGATATGACTGGTATAAGTAATAAATAATATTAGAAAATCATTATTTTCATATCTCTCTTTATATCTCTCTTTTTCTCTTATATACACTTTTATGGAAGAAAGTACCTGTCAGTGTAAATTTTGAAATGTTTTGGGTTCATTGCAACGGATAGGGGAAAGAAGTCTTTAGAAATACACGTTTTCAAGGTGAACCTTTGAAAACTGGAGGCTTTCTAAATGACATTTCCCAAAGTTATGATTTTTGTTTTCTATATACTTGTCACTGACTACCACAATATAAGTTACAAGACAGGTTCACAAATCCTTAGTTTTAAGGGTTCCCATATCCATAAATTTATGTTCTAGTTTTTACTAACAATGTATTCACACATCGCAAAACCTTGTAACGCACAAGTTTAGAAAATGTCATTGTTGATATGTAAACAAGCACTTTTTAGCAGTTGCAAAAGAAAAAAGAGAAAAAACTTGTTTTAATGATAGATGTGAAACATAATATCCACAACTAGTTGAATAATCTATTTGTTTTCTCTTTCAGTATGTGTTCTTATTTAAGAAGTCATTGGCTTCCAGAATACGTTGCGACTGACACGCACCCCCGGTACCAGTTGTCTTAAAGGTATTATTAACTATATCATTTACAAAATCCTTTGCTTTACAACCACAACTTAAAATAAGTTCAAATTATGCCAAAGTGTGTATGACTTGACATTTAGTAAGCCATTTTGTCAACTATAATATCAGCATTAGTTAAAAGTAAAGTATCTTTTTCAACGCAATTTACTTTAATTTAGTTTGAAATCTGTTCTGCGTGATTCGCAGCTCACTCCTGAGTATTGAGCCCTGTCGTAAATGTCAAGCTTCTAATTTGCTCCACTTTAGTAAAACTAGTTACAAATTGTTTGCAACTAAAAATATAATGCATTTGATAATTGGCGAGGTTGGGCAGTTGCCAACATTTGGAGAACGAGGCTAATTCACCTGAACTATGCAAAGTAGCATCATTTGCATAGCTGAGAACCAAAGTCCACACCTTTTATGTTCTGGAGAGCGGGTCATGAGACCATTGAAGCGCGCCTAAGTGAAACGCGTACTCGAACACGAGCAGAGTTTAAAATCAAATTACCAAAGAAAACATTTAGTCTGTTTTTCGCAAGGACACATTGTCACCTACTACAGAAGTTAATTATCTTGCTAATCGCATTCACTAAAGCTTGCCAAGTTCGGCATGAAAATCATGTTTTATTAACGACAACCTGGAACAAATACTGGTGACTTTGAACCCGCTTTTAAATTTCAAATTTTTAATGAAGGGATGCCAATCATTCTAAAGAATAAAACTTACAACCGAAAAGGCATGGTTGATTTGAAATAATCACTGGTGCGGAAACTCAGGATGATTTTACAAGACTGATGACAACCCCAAGAGAGCGACGACGCGTTTTAAGGAGACGATGAAATGTCTGTTGTCACCTTAAAAGTCGTTCAAAATCGAAAAATGCTTAAAACTTTTAAAAGCATTGTAAATATCCTTCCGGAAAAATCAGTCAACTGAACATAAAGGTAACCACAGACTATAAATGAAAACATTGTGTCGGTCAACATTGGTTTGGAAGTCGCGGTCCAATCCGAAATTGAAACCTTTAGTTCGTTTCAAAGCTAAACGATTTAACACTGTACTTTTGAAACTGCACCTCGTGTAGTAAAGACATTTTTTAAAGGGTGGTTTTAGCGTTTTTCTGTTCTAACCGACGCTATAGCACGAATAATTAGAAAACTAGCATTGTTATGATGGATGAACATTTTCGAACTATTGCCGGGTTGGTGTTGATCTTGTTTTGTGGGAAAGTCCAGCAGCGTTGTTTGTTTTACAAGTAACCCTTAATCTTCAACATCTTTTACGAATTCTTTGGTCACACAAACATTGTATGTAGTTTGTACTCTAGAAATACTAAATTTCTTTTATTCATATAAAAAGACACTATATCAAGTTTCAAGCTACGATGATACACAACGCAAACTAAAATGTAAATTTTGCGGTTATTCAAAGAGCAGCCAAATTCCCGATGACTTAAATTACCATGTCAAATTTTTCGCTTTATGGCACACACAGCGGAATGATATGCCTGTGGAAGGATGTTTGTTATATTAAAGTCTTCATAAATAGTGCAAAAAAAAAACCAGTCTAACGAACGGTGTCTTAAATGTAGAAATTTTGCAGGATTTGGCGCCTTAAGTTGCGACAAAGAGATTTGTATTACTATAACATCACTCATCTGCTGAAAGATGGATAGTGTTCGTTTGATCGTTCTGCGATGACATCTTGACTTATTTCTAATGAGGTTGAAGACGTGATTTTTTAAACCAAATTGGCGAAGATTTTTTTGGCACGAGTGCACTGCCTAATTCGAGATAACCTACTGACATGGGAGTTTTGCAGGTCAGTCGATGCTGCAAATTGAAACTCTGGCATTTTCCCCAAGCTTTTATAAACATCAAGAACAGGAAGGAAAAATCTGCCTTTTTAATGTGGAACCAGGTCCTTAAAAGTAGTTTTTATTCCTTTTATAGTTGATCTGCGACCGCAAGTCGACTCAAACAAGCGTTTTCGAATAACTTAGGAGAAGCTTGAAGGTGGGGCGCTTCGGTCGATCGTTGCAGCGGCAGCCGCGAGTTTTGCAGTCGATATGAGCAGGCAGCGAAACGATGGGCGGCAAAGCGGCTTTAACACTGAACTACCAGCTGAAGCACATTTTGAATACAATATATGTAAACCGTTGTGGCGATTGATTCTGACTCACCTGTAAAAGCAACGGTCGAGAGTAGAGCGATTACTTCGACAACGATCGTAGACAACGCCATCACAAAGTAATCCGTGCAATGCCGCTTGGAATAGATTACGCTGCGTCCTGAAACGACAAACTACGAATGCCGTGGAGGAAGTTTGTAAGAAGTATTTAAAATCCAAGATGCCAATATAAACTGCAGCTCCTCCCGAATAAAGCGCAGAAAAACGGTATTTGAAAAGCACGCTCGTCTCAGTACGCGTGCGCAATTATTCAAAAATGGCATTTTCAGTTGTAAAATTATTCCACGAGTTTGCGCAAGTGACTTCGTTCCATTGTTTTCCAAAGAAAAGCTATTCGAGTATTGGGGGCTTTGTAAGCGACCACTATTGTTTTGCAAATACATGACTCAGACTAAATAATATACAGCTGAACATGCAACGCTGGGCAACTTTGACAAAGGTTTTTGAAAAATACAAAGCACTCTTGTATTTGATTTCTAATAAGAAACTCTGAAGCGTATTAGAGCAACAGATGTTTGCATCGCTTGGACTTGGGCCCTGTCCTCGCTTCACTCGTGTAATAATATAACAAAAC
Organism: Umimayanthus nakama; assembly: GCA_027574985.1. Taxonomy (NCBI): domain Eukaryota; kingdom Metazoa; phylum Cnidaria; class Anthozoa; order Zoantharia; family Parazoanthidae; genus Umimayanthus; species Umimayanthus nakama. The sequence continues at coordinate 1,770 of JAOBRG010337459.1, read as the reverse complement.
GCTTTGTAAACTATACTGTAAACAACAGCCCTTATAGGTCGTTGGATGTGCGTTCAATGAACCCGAGCAGGCCACTCGCATAACAACTACAGATATAAGAGAAGGAACAATTGTCTTCATTTGTATACCTCAGCACGAATTCCGTTAAACATCAAAGAAAAGGGCAAACAAAAAACTTAAACTATTTAACCTTTTTCTATGTTTACGATATATGATACAATGATTTATATTTGGGTGTTTGTCGCGTCGAGGTATAGATATTGTGCGGTAACTAGTGCGAAGCTAAGCATATTGTGGTCTACTAGTCTGTCCATCCGCTGCTGTTGGTTAATTGGAAAAGGTGAATCTAAAACAAGAGTTTTGTTCAGTTGTAAATTATCACCGACTTGTGAGTCTTTGACGTGAGGCACTACACATATTCTGGACCACCAACCAAGAAGGCTATTGTCACGCCTTCACCGGGCGTGAATTTATTGATGGTACATTTTCAGCACTTGAAAATATTTTGCGACCGATTGATATTTACATGCCTGACTTCCTGAGTTCTTGACAAACAAACTATGTACTAGCAGTGAAAACGTGGAGTTACCTGAATAGACTGACTGAATTCGCGTCAGCAACCAGATGTAAACAGTTCACAATTGGTACAGGAAATATTGTTTAGTGTCAGACTGTGCAAATGATGCAACATCAGCATTCGAACACATTTCTAGTGGATATTTTTGTAATTTATAGTGATTTCGTACCGTACCGTATAACCATACACTACTCGATCTGAGTGTAAGAGGTGTAGGCCAGGGCGAGTCAAGTTTTATTAATAAATGTAAGGGGAACAAGTGATCGAGTTGGACTCTGGAGCCCAAACTGAAAAAAGCTTCACATGCTTGCCGCGGTTTCAATTTTTGTGTTTTGAGTCCGAGCACCTAAAATTTATGCGGGAATTTAATGCCAATGCGTCACTAAAATTAACACCTTTTTAACGCTAAAGTGCGTAAATGTCTTTATTTAAAACACAGTGACACTGTTTACAGGAAACGACCTGCGGGCCTGGTGGTAGTATTTATATTCGGCTGTCAAGTAATCATTGAAAGAGCCGGGGTGAAAACCGAACAAGGAGATAAAGAAATATTTTGTTTATCTAACCTTTTAATCTTCAATGGGAATCCGATATCTGGTTATGAACTCATTTGAATTCGACTTGTGGCAGCTTGTCGGAAGGAGGTTTTCATGAAACTACTTCCAAATAAATTTGCATCATTCCAATTGTAAGTTGCGAAAACTGTATAAGTTCATACATTAATTCTCCCCTAGTAACGTCAAGGGCTACAATGTTTAAAACTTCGTACTGGTGAGAAATAGCTGAAACGGTCGTTCAAAGCAAGTCGACGGAATGAAAATGTAAGCAGTTATCTCTTGTGACCTACACTGCGGCTTCAGTTGATGTAGAAGAGCCTATTTCTATTTTTAAAATGTCACCGCGGAATGCTTTTACCCCGCTGTCATCGGCTCATCAATATCATTCATCGATTCGGTACTGATTTGGCCTCAGATTGTGCATTGACGTACAGTGATCACACCGGCAGTGGAGCTTTAGTAATAATATTTTATTTATGTTTCATTAGGAAGCATCCCCAAAAATAAGTAATAATAATAATAAAAAATAATAACAGTAATATTAATAATAATAACAATAGTAATAATAATAATAATAATAATAATAATAATAATAATAATAATAATAATAATAATAATAATAATAATAACAATAAT
>JAOBRG010337448.1:0-14923 GCA_027574985.1 Umimayanthus nakama | reverse complement strand
CTTAATTTTTTGGCGATTTCAGCCTCAAATTAGTCTTGTTCCTGATATTTTTAACAGTGAACTACCTGCCTGGAACACTACATGTAAAGCGGCACTAAGAATTATGTGTTTTCAAACTGTCAATACAGCATTCGCGAATGTGACGAGCTTCCAGGGCCGGATGACCAAACCAGATTCTGACGAGTTTAATTTTCATGTAAATCTCAATCTGTCTACAAGTTTAAATAAGTTTTTTTAATTTTTCTTATCCAAATTTCAGCCTCTTAGCTTGTTCTTAATTTTTGGGCAAATCTCAGCTTGAGTGTTCTTATAAAGTTTGTTCGCATCAGCAAAAAATGCCACTCAGGCACATGTTCAAACTGGCAAAAAAATATAATAGTATTTTCTAGTTTGCTTTTAGATAGCGTTTGTCTGGCGTAGTTATGAAGTCTGGCTAGATTTGTTACCATTATCGGTCATTAAAAAATTTAAAGCGAAATACAGAGCGTTGCTATGCAACCGCACTTGTGTGTACATCTTTGAATACCAACTATGGAAGAGTGTTTCATGCAGTTCTAAAGAACAGAATGGTTTACGGGGCTAAAATATTTGTATTAAAAAAACAATCGATTTCGTAATTCTGCCAAAGATAGACAATGGAAAAGTTCTACCAACAGAGCTGTAATTTATATTTCTTTGCACGGGTTGGCACTGGATTATTTAAGTTCCCGATTCGAAATGCGATAAATTGCGTTGAAAGGGACTCTGACAACAAACTAAAACTTCCGCTACCGCCAACAAACTATTATCAAGGAAGTTTAGCTATAGCGGCGCAACACTATGGAAGTCAGCCTCCTTGTCAAACTAGCAGTAAGGCTCCGGAACGAAGTACAAGAACGAAGTACAATTAGTTATTGAACAATAAGAGTAACAATAAATACTTTGGTTAAGGTTTCCGCTCTTCAAAAACTAGGTATGGATTTATTTATTTATTGTCTTTGATCCGGCATTGGGATCTTTCGTTCGGGAAAAATTAAACATTTCACTAAACCTTTTTTTAAGGCTCGGCATTTGGGAAAATCAGCTCTATCATTTTAACTTGACGAAATTTTACCATTGTAAGTTAGATTATTTTTAAATTTGTACTGAAATAGCTCAGGAATTGTCAGTGTTGAAATAAAGATTTACTTCTAGAACTATGGAAATGAGATCCCGTATTGTATTACCTTTGGTCTATAATTTGAAACAATCTGACCAATGTAAAAAATAAATAATTTGATAAACGTTATGTATCGAAGTTCGGAAATACGTTAATGGTAAAAATCATTGAGCAATTCCGTGCACAGTGAGCCAAAAGTGATTTAACAATTTGAATTCATTTTATATAATTATAATTTTGATGACAGCGGAAATGTCTCTTGGCAACTTTGATACGTCTTTTATTGAGAGGAGCACAAAGCTCGACAAGAGATCGGTCAGAAGTCAAATAAACGAAAAGTAAATCTTTAAACAAGTGTTAAAAATTTGCCGAGAAAGCTTATGAATACGGATAACAAACTATTCAATATCGACTGAGTTGTGCAACCAAACGTATTTTGCATTACACGTGTATTTTTGAGAAATGTAACTGCTACGGAGATTTGTTTCCAATTTTTGAAAAAGGAGATAGTTCTGAGTGATTACTCTAAATAAGAAATTAAACTTTAATGGAAAAACTAATATCCGTTTATGTGTACAATTAACGATCAAGCAAAGCGATAATGGTTTGATTGAAAAGCTATCATTTATTCAAATATGGGAATACAGTATTTATGTATATATATATTCTTTTAAGGTCTCATAAGTTGTGAATTTCAGCTTTCAAACTTTGATAAAGGTATAAATACAACTGGTTACCACAGCTCTCTTAAACTTAACCTTAAAGATCGTTACTGGTTGAACATTTTATTCATTCTGTTTCCGTTATGTCAGAAAAGCTGTTTGCTTAAATCAGCCCTGTACAAACAGTGATTGGCCATTTGTTTATCCTTGATAGAAATATAATCTTACATTAACTTTTAACTTATTGTAAATGAAAATATAAATGTAAAATAAGAGCTTAAAATAGTAATAGAAGAAACAAACAAACTTTTAATAAAATTTCCATATTTGTTATCAGTTAGAAGTTATTCAGTTACGCTTGCTTATTTTTGCAAAATTAACGTGATCTGATTGTCGGGAGGACATCGCGGAAGAGATCAGCCCCAGTTATCCATACCGACAACAGCTGACCCAAACAAACTTCTAAACGCTTTATGGTAGTGCGAAAGGCATGCACAAACGCAGTTTGTCCAACTGATGACGTTATAATTCTTAGTTCATAACCAGATTCCAAGATTCCATAACTATACTCACACACGTTTTTTGCTGGGACTTGTCTGTTCATAAGTTTTTGGTGATTTCAGCCTCAAACTGTGGTGGCTTAAATTGTTCTTATTGCCTCATGTTTCCAAACTGTGTGTTGGCTGCCCGAAACAATAAAAGGACAACAAAACTTGAAACTGTCAGTGTGACGTCCGCGTACGTCTCAAGCTTGGTTATTGCTCTTCAATTTGGCTCAAGCTCTAACATTTTTTTTATTCTGTACACCTTAGCCAGTGCCCGAGGATTAAACTTACTTCTCAAACTTTTCTGATCAAAATTTCAGCTTGGTGATTACTCTTAACTTGCTCTTAATTTTTGGGCAAATATCACTATGGGTGTTTGTATAATTGTCCCTACCAAAAAGGGTGTACATGCAAACAGACGCAGATACTAGTCTCAAACATAGACTCAGATACGGACGGGACACGGGCTTAGATGCAGACACAAATACACAAACGAACTCATGATCAAGTCCTGCCACTCGCACAAAAACAGTCTTAAATAAATGTAGATACAGGTACAAACACAAACTCTAACTCAGAAACAGAGACTTTTAAGTCATACCATTTTTAATTGGAGTTAAATAGCATAAATAACGAAGACTGCGGAAAATACACCCCCATGGCGTTTTGTCCCTTGTAAGTTCTCTCCTTCGAACTTCAAATTTCTGTGACCTACAATTCTTGTTCTCGACCATGACCTCGTTTTAAACGCCTCGTAGGAAAAAAACTTACTCACCCTCACTCACTAAAAAAGGGCCAATAACATACTTCTTCTGGATGGTACGGCACCAGTATCTGACGAAAGTGTAGATACTGAAAATAACACGAAGGTTTCCTGTGCGACAACCAACGCCGGCCTCTTTAAAACAAAAGTTATTAATTTGGAATAGGCAATCTCAATACGAAATGACATTTGCCGGCTGACTTTCAGATCTCTAATTTCCGTAATGAAAATTTGAAGAGAGTAAACCGCAAGAAACACTATAGTCACACCTTACTTTCCCCAGTTTGTCGACCTTCTTTTACTGAAAACGTAAATATGAGAAAACGTTTTTTTCTTATGTGTTTTTTTAATGCCTGTTTGTGCATGCCTAAGCTACTAGTGCGGCCATACTATCTGATAAAATATCACGACATTAGACCAGTGATAGTGACTCAACCGGACTTTAATCCGGTTTCTACGTTTAATTTGCGTTCTGAGTGAAACTGCTGGCTTGCAGTGACTTCACACAACCTTAGTTGAATGCTGTGTACCGTCAGCAACAGTTTGCGCAGGTGCAAACAGTTTTGACATTTTTTCAAACTGTTTCTCGAAAACGAACCAGTGTCAGGAAAGGATCTGCTACTAGTGTATGACTGTGTGTGCTGCATTGCTTTTGTGTAAGCCGATCAAATAATTTGGAAGTAAAGAGCATACACCAAGTTTTCGAAGAGCATCTGTTCACTAATTTTATTTAGCATTGAATAGAGAAATAAGCAAACAGACTGATCAATTTCTTATCACGAAGCAGACAGTTTGCTAAATTGCACAAGCCGAAATTACAAGTTGTAGGATAATATGATACATTTTAGAAATGCAGTAAAGATAGAAATCTATCAAGTCTAAAAAATAAAATTAGTTAATCTTACTGATTTCATAAAAATATTTATATACTGACACAGTTTTATGACATTTTGAAACATATTTAAGCATTTCATTGCATGTATAGGGAGTAAAAAAAAACTGTCCGGAAAAAAAAGTATTCCGAGAAGTTAAGTTGTATCTAATTTTTCATAGGATCATGAGTGGATTCGCACTGAACGGTTCGGCAACTAACGATACTGGCACGGGAGGTGTTGGTAAAACGTTCATAGACAATCCTGCCGGACGGCGTGCCTTATACGGCATTGTTGGTATCCTTTCCATTTTGTTTAACGGAGCGCTGTGTATCATCATCTTCAGGAGAAAGTCGATGCTAAGAAATTCGTACAACATTTTGGTTCTCGTGTTGGCGGTTGTAGACACCACGACTGGTAGGTGCTCCAGCACATTAATCTTTTAATAACCACGAAATTTGTCAACATGTTTTTCCTCCATAGAGCCCAAATCGTTATAAATACATTTAGTTGAAACAACTGGATGTGAAGTTTCTTTCTTAAGATAATTCTTTCCGCCGCACTAACCATGCAAACTCAACATTTGCCTCGGTTTCATATGGAGGCTTGGTTACCTTTCAGGAACTGTGAAGAAAGACTATTTGTAGACGATCTGTTTGTTGAAAAGAGCTGGTTGGCATGAGGCAACGTCAACTGAAAAAAATTCTTGCATTTCTTAAAATTTGTTCCTAGCATAACTTCTTTGCTTTATTTTTTTGTTGAACAAGCAAACCATGACTCTGCATAAAGCTTTGCTGTTTTAGGTAAGATCCCAAGTCATGTTTTTACTAGTTAGTTGTTCTTATGCGTTTCAAAACCGTTTGTGTTTCGTATAAGTTTAAGACCAACATCATAAAAGATAGAGAACAAAACTCTTTAACTAAGTTCGATAACTGCATCGTTGTATTAGTTGTGTTTTAAAAAATCAACTGTTCAACTCCATATGATAGTATGAAAATCAACTTATACCTACCTATAAATACAAATTACATGGAACCAGTCAAGATTGGTCATTTTCGTAAGTGTAACAATTTACTCTCAGACTAGGGCTAATTAAATCACTAAGGCGGGCAACAAGTGCTTGTTAAGGAGACACTTGGTTTGATGACCGCCTCGTATAACCGTATTAGCCAGTGAGAGTAAGTGATACTAACATGGTTGTATTACTTAACCACATCGTAATTGATTTAGAGACTTTCTGTTTGTTAAAAATTTTTGATTGATATCAGGCAATGACAAACGAAAAAATATCTTGTATTTCTTTAAATGTGCTAACTAAAGATGCTTTTTTTCATTTTATCAAATCAATACTATTGATACCTAAAAACAACTGAAAACTTTTTTAATTTTACTGCAGTAGCCATACAAGATGTTGTGGGTTGAATAGAAAATACTTTTTCTTTTTAAGGGTTCTTTGTCATCATTTCACCGTCGTTTGTGATTGGTAACGAGGTGATGCCAATACCTTCCGGTGGAATGGGGAGAGCGTTCTGCTTCCTGATTCAACGTAACTTTTTCGTTTGGCTCCTGGCCAGGTACTCCATCTCAATCGCCATGTGCATGGCTATAGAACGCTGGTACGCCCTGGCCAGGCCCGTCAAGTACAAACTGTTGTTCAGCATTCGAAGGGTACTCGTGTATGCGGTGCTGTTGTTTGTTATAACTCTAGTGGTAACAATGCCGACGCTCTTCCAGACCTTTTCCAAAGATATTGGCCCGGTGACCATCTGCATCGACAAACCACTAATGGGAAACATGCTGGCAAGTCAGATCTTTACCGTTGTGTACTGCACCATTACAGCTTTCGTTCCTTTTCTGGTGATCGCAGTCACGTTTTTCCACCTGAAGTTCTTCATCATTGGTCAGCAGCAGCTAGCACAAACGCAGGCGCAGAAGAGTCGCAGACAAGTGGAGATCATGCTCTCGAGAATGAGTGCGGCCATTGCGCTAGTTCTTCTCGTGTGCATATTTCCCAGTCAGGTCACGTTCATTCTTTTCAACTTCAACCTCACAAGCTGGGATGTTGTCAATGTCTCTTCCACTCTTAGTATGTTCAACAGTGTGGTCAATCCTTTCATCTACTGCCTCACAAACAAAGTCTACCGTAAAGAGTTTGCCCTGCTGTTTTGTCCGTGCAAAGAGCATGGAGGGTCTGCAGTTGGTGTGGAGCAATGCGACGACTCAGCCAGCACTGGTGGGGCTACCCTTCAGTTGTCTTCAGAAGCCATTCGCTAACGTGCCAAAATTAGACTGGGAATGAGGGGGGAGGGGGATACGAATTCCTTTTCAAGTGTAGATCATATTTCGTTTTAGTAACACGATTCCTCAAAATACTATTAGTTAACTGTTGCTGAGTTGTTATAGCAAAAATGTTTCTGCGAGACTGATATAGTGGTCATTTATTTCATTTTTCGCTTACATCAATGTTGTCTATGAAAAATGGTTAGCCTTAATCGTTTCACGCAAACATCACTGAATGAAATTTGTTTAATGTATTGGCAAGAATACAATTTGAAAATTGTAGGGCTTTGTACTTTAACAATTTCTAATTAAACCATTTATCTTTAAACATACAGAAGGACTCCAACTTGTTTTGCCGATTTTCACCAATTCAAATCTCTACATTTGACATCTGACGATTTGTGTCGAGAAATTTAAAAAACAAAACTCTAGTCGCTAAATGTTTTAGAAGTCTGCCAAAATAGCTATCTCAATGTTTAAATTAGTTTTATGAAAAAATCTCATTCTATATCATGTTAGATATAAAAGGTGATAGATGCAAGTTTTCTAACTTTCAATACATTACCGCAATGAATGTCAAAACAAGGACGGGTTTGTTGTCACTTTCTACAGATAAACTTACAGTTTGCAGTTAAAGCTGAGTTTATAGTAGTTTGGAGAACTCAGACATTGAGACATACCGACTCAAAAGACCTGTAATTCTGTTTTAAGAGTTCTTTCCTTGAAAAAGCTTCTTAAATCTTTATACATTTGTTCTGCATGGATTTCAGTCACGTCACTTCACTCTTCTTCAGTACGGCCATTTTGAACCGTCCTGCGGACAGTGGTAGACTGTGGAATTTTTGTTAAACAACCTTTACGCTAAATCAATGTATCATTTCCAGTTTTAATCATAAAAATTAACTGGTTACACTCCACACTGACATACTGATTCAAAACAGGTAAACAAGCGTCTATTGCCTACCAGCTCGAAGGAACTTCATAGCCGATTCACTTGTCCTTTCAAAGGCAAAACGGACCACAACTGGAACTATCTAGCTGACTTGACTAGACCAGCAGCTGGTTCGAACATTTATTATGGTTTGACTTCAACTTGTTAATCGTTTAATAAATAGGGATATCCAAATTTGCTGTCCGCGAAGTGCGAGTTTGCTTCAACAGAAAGACTCTTCCAAGTTTCCCGCCGCTCACAGCCGCTCGAGAAGCTCAATCCGGTAGCAAAATTATTTCCGAAAATTACGTCACTGGTGAAACTTTTCTACGTCACTGGGCGGCAGAACTTTTTTTGTCGGAAATCTTTGGAAACGCTCGGTTTTGCTTATTTTTGCACATTTCTAAACCTCTTTGAACAAAATGAGTGGCATAGTCGTTTTTCTTAGCCAATATTACGTTAGTTTTCAAAAAGTGACTTTGGCCACTGGAGTATTTTAAGAGACGATTTGCTGTCTTTGGTACAATTTAACTATGTCAGGACAATTGTCGATATTGATAATTATGCAACCGAATAGCTAATTTGTGAGCACAAGACACAACGTTACTACCGAGGTAACCTCAAAGCTAAACGGTCAATTATGTTGCATTGCTGTGCTAGTAGAACTGGACTTGTGAATGAAAGATAAGTTGAATACGCTTACAGCATTGTAAACAGTACGGTTGTCGAGCTGCCATAGTCTTTTTTCCGTAGTTTAGCTATGCGCTCTTACTTATCAGTATTTGATGAAATGGCGTTCGAAGCTTTTGCCCTAGAACTGGTAAGCTATTTTGTCACACAAAACAGGGAGTTGTTAAACCCGTCAAGTCTAAGAGTACTGAAAAATTCATGAATCGACTATTTCTGTGGTGACAAACACAAAAATCGAAGAGGGCCGCAATCGTAGATTTTCGATGTTTTAGTTTTTGTTTAATAATTAGAAGGATTATTTGAAACAACTAGAAAACTCCACTTTATGTACGAAAACAACGAAATAATCAGAAGAACGTGTATAGCTACAAGTTTGTGTTAGTTTTGTTCAAGAGTTTAAAAGAAATTCAATCTTCTGTCAATCAACATGATATTAGCCTTAAAGCTGACGTCACAAGATACCCACACTATCAATGAAGGTTATTTCGTTTGACAATTGGCCAAGGTCGTGCAAGTTGGCAATTGTTTTTAGACTAAAAGTGCTGAGAGGGGACGAAAAGTTCCTACAAACACCACCCCCTGCCACTTTAAGGGTAAATGAGCTTATCAAGACAACCAAATTGTACGCAAAAGGTTTACATTGTGAACTTGGAGTCAATACAACGTACAAAAAATAAGAACCACCATATCGCTCGATTACCATTTGTTACTGCTATTTTTTATCTCCGGGGTCAGAAAGGCTCTGTATTGTTTCTGCCATTACACACAAACAGTAATTGGAATTTTAAGGGAGGGCAATGGGTAGAGTCGGCTTCTCAGAGATGACTACATCATTATCGCCGGTATCTCGGTTGCACTTTATCAAAACACCGTACCGTAGTTAATGAAGGTTCACAAATACTTTGAGTTTTTTTGGAGTTATTTTAGAAAAAAAATAAATGGGATGATTTAAAAATTTTGAATGAGTTTTTAATTTTTGTTGATTTCATTTAAGTCAAAATTTAAATTTGTAGTTAAAATTTAATTGACGAAGCCAGCTCAACTCTTAGTGGAACTCAAAATTTGCTTATTTAGGCCTAGTGTTTTTTCCCTTTTACTGTACATTCTCTTTGAAACATGCTCTCCAATTTCCCCCCTAATCACAATGAACATTTTGACAAGTTAAACTCCCTTCAGTTTGAACAAAGTGTTTTAAAGTACAATTGAGTTTTGCAAAATGAAGTTCTTAGAAGTAGCCTAACTACTTTTAGTGGGTATAGAGATATACGACTCGTTGTATACATGCAAAAACAATTAAATCTCATTCTTTAAACGTTTTCAATTTTTGGAAGACTGTTACATTTTTGATATTCTAAATTGATAGATGAATTAGTTAGATACTAGTACTGAGCACAATCAAATTTGTGAAAGCACCAGCACAGCATGAGCAATGACCGAGTACTTAATTAAGGCTAACATGGGAGCTGGTAGATTTTCTTGAGATTGATAAAAAAGAGATTTACAGGCCCAAGTGGAAAATTATTTAAGAACAAATGGGAAAAGAAAAAATATACAACACTTATTCTGAACTTTCAGTTTTGCTTTGAGTCTCCTGCTTAAGTAATTGGTGCTCAAATGATCCTACAAGAAGACCATCCGAGGTTCCACAAGATTTTATGAAGAAGATGAAGCAGCCAGACAGACAGGACTCATTCAAGAACAAAGTTTATTGCACCCTTTTAATAATTCCCTTGTGGTATCATTTCACAAGTGTTTCTACTAAACTAACACTGCACTGTTCCTCCTGGAGTGTGTTTACTTGTTTTCTGCCATTTTCCTTGACACCCACGCATGTAAATTGCGTACATTTGCGTACACGCCAAATTTCCCTGTAATAGACGAGATAGGCTAACGACTTTAGTTTCTGAAGGTGACATTTAACATTAATTTGTAGATTATTGATGGCCAGTGGTCCTCTATGAAATACGATGATACAGTTTACAAACAAACGAAATCTGAATGCAGAGCTACAACAACATCATCATTTTTGGGAAGATTACCCACTTCTCAGATCAGTTGATTTTCTAACCAATACTCAGTAATCAGTTAAAATTTCAGGCTATTCTCAGTCGTCAATTATCCCCATTGCGACATTCATAATTCCAGTAGCTGATGTTTCTTTTTGTTTATTTATTCTTTTTGGAAGAAAGGAAGGGGGGGTTGGGGGGGGGAAAGGGGGGGCTGAGAAGGAAGGGTTTGTTTTTGGTTTCTCGAAACCTTGCTACTAAACTTGCCCAAAATTGATGTTGCACAATATCCCTGCATCCAAATTTTGCTTAACTACACCAAGAGTCACGTGTTATAAATGCATCTATGAAACAAGAGATGCGAAGCACCTTTTTAAAACAGGAGATCAAATGCATCTTTAAAACAAGAGATGTGCAACTTTAAAACTAGAGGTTGGCTTCATTTCTCATAAAAGAGATCTAATGCAACTTTAAAACAAGAGATCCAATGCATCTCTAAACCAATAGATCCGTCGTAACTCTAAAACAAGAGACCAAATGCATCTCTAAAAGAAGAGATCCAGTTGAACTCTAAAACAAAGGAGTCATTGAAGCTCAAAGACAAGAATTCCAATGCTTCTCTAAAACCAGAGATTCATCGCATCTCTAAGAGCCAGCAGACTACAGCTTGTCTGAGGTTTTATGGTCCTTTGCATTCAAGAGACTATACATATGAGATCTTTGAGTTTATTTTGCATAAAATACGACGGTAATGTGTGATAGTTATATTACCTGGCCTTGCGCAGCCGTAGCCCCAGCTAGTCACGCCTTCCACCGACCACTGACCGTGGTGTTCGCAGACCATTGGACCCCCAGAGTCTCCCTGACAAGTGTCGATACCCCCCTGATCTAGACCTGCGCATACCATGGAGTCGTGAATTTTTCCTGGGTATGCGGTGTTGCAACGCTGTCGAGACACTATTGGTACTGTGGCCTGAATAATAATAAAGAATAGACATTTATAGACTGATTTATATTAACAGCAAAGCACGACCTTATTTCAATGCACTTATTTTGCTTTTCGTTTTAAACTTATTTAGAGTAAAATTTTTGATCTAAGTGTTAGAAGCCTTCAAGAACATACAAACACAAAACTACTTTAAAATTAGCTGTGTTGTTTTAGGTAATAAACATAACGGCCAAGACAAAGAGAAGTTACAAAGATCAAGTTTTTGAATATACATACGAGTTAATTGAGCACGTACGCTTTTTGAAAACACACTTATTGTTAATATCGCTTTTTTGAAGGGCAGTATGCCAAAGCATACTTGTGCGCCAGCATGAACAAACATGCTTTGGCGATGGGTTTGTGCACTTACTTCAAGACGTAGATGGAACAAAAAATATATAACATGTAAAACGTTTGAAGTTATTGATTAAACTACACGGTAACGTTAGAATTGATTGTTCTACTTGCATATAAAAATGGGAACGATTTGTTCAGAGATTCAGTACCAACTCAATCTGTAATGCATTTTGAGTTTTGGAAGTAATATTGTCAAAATTGCATGCGCACGTCTTTTTGAGCGGTTTACCATAAGGACCTAATGATAAATCATACTAATCGGCATTCAGTACAAGATTTGAGAGTTTGTCAAGAAAGCTTTTTATGTTAAGAAGCAGCGTCTTTTTGTAATATGATTGTTGATTATTAGCTATCTTTTACATCTTTGATGTTTGCTCGAAGATATTGCAAGATTGACAACCAGTTTACCCGGTGGTTTGACTGTTTCTTAAGTTAAAAGAGGTGAAAGAATGAACACCTCCCGCTTATGAAAGGATAACTATCAAGATTACTGCTACTTTTGTGGACCAAACAAATGGAGAGGTAGATGTATGCCCCTCCCCCAAGCAGCCACCACCCTCTCCTCCCTTATTAAATATTAATCATCCACCTGCATCAATGCGTGGCTTTGACTTCCACCTGAAGAGGTGGTTCCCCAGCCAGTTATGTAGCACCGCTTGCCAACTAATGCCGGATTACTGGCTCGCCCCAAACACACGAGACCTACTCGGCGGTTTAGAATTGCGGGTCGTTCCAATTTGAGGAGGGCAATATCATTTGCATATCGCACAGGTCTGTGGTAGTCAGAGTGTGTGATAATCTTTGTGACAGCAAAGTCCTGTACGGAGATATCGCTGGTAGTTCTGTAGTGGGCACCAAGCCTGCATAAAAAAGATCATTACAAAATGTATCTCTTTTGCAAAATTAATGTCTTGTAAGAGCAACAAGAAATCTGTCCTTCATATATCTTAAAGTCCCGCGCAAACAGTTTCAACATTTGCGTCATCACTTCAAAAATTTTAAAAAGGTTTACTGAAGTATTGCTTCGTCATTCTATTGACTTTTCTTTTGTTGTTGAAAATGTTGAAGGTTGCTGCAGCTGCTGGAGCGGTTCTTTCGATAAAATCGAGCAGATAATGAAGCAGATATTGAAACCGTTTGTGCGATGCTTAAGGTTACCTTTCATGTTAGAACGGATGAAACTTCCAAAATGAGTTTTTTGCAGAAGATAAATATACACGAAAAGAACTTCTAGTAAAAAAAACGTTTTCAATATGTCTTACAGTTTGCGAGATATGACGAACAAAATTCTTACCGGAAGTAAAATTGTATGGCGCTTGGCGGACTTTAGGAATGAATTTCTCGAGACTTGAGTTGTCAAAAAAAAGGGGAAGGGTCACTGAACCCTCAGTTTTCAACCCTATGTTGTCAAATTCGGCAAGTTGATAAAATAATAGCCAAAGCGTTCCGGCGAGTTTTTAAACTTGCACTCCAACATTTTTTATGTGTCAAACAAGGCAGTTTTGTATCCTGCAAATGAGAAGTTTTCTTCAAATGTTTGAAGAAAATTTATTGCGCGTACAACTAAATATCGCCAGGACGGAATTAGACTAGAAGCTGTATTGAATCTCACAGACAAACTATAAATGGTTGAAAATGAAACTGACAGCTGTATTGACGTCTAGAAGTGAAAGAAACATTTTGAGTTTGAATTATGATGCTTGCATTCATTTAGAGGTCAAAATTTTTAAACAATTTTTTCACCATCATCTAAATAATTTTATAAGCTTTCCATTGATATGTAGGTTTGTGGGTAACCGATGCGCGATAACAAAGTTAGATACGAAAAGCTATTTCCTTTACCTTATTCTAACATTTGAAGTTGTTGTTCGAACGACGCAGTGAGTGGCCGTTAGAACCCATTGTGGTGCAATGAGGGATCCTCCACAGAACTGAGACCCGCTGGGCCTTCTCAACATGGCTTGCCACGGCCAATCGCCCGGACGTGCTGGCATTCCCCCGACAATCCTTGTACTTGGTCTCACTCCACAAGATCCTAATGCAAGTTTAAACGTGTCCACACAATAAGTTTTTTCTTGTATTTATTGACCATTTTCATATAAAAGTTTTAGTGATTTTGCTGTTCACAAATAAAAGAGAATGAAGCTGTTAAGGCTACCATTCACATTGGAACGGTTAAAATTTCGAAATTAAGGTTCTTACAGAAAATAAAAATACATTAAATGAGCTTCTAGTAGGAAAAATATTTTTAGTACTTCTTATAGTTTGCGAGATATGACGAACGAGACTTTTTACTGGAAGTGAAATTGTATGACGTGCGGCCGTACTTTAGGAGTGAATTTCTCGAGACATGTTTTTGCTAACACTGCAAACATTCCCAGTTAAGCTCATACCGTCAAATTTGGCAAGTTCATAAAATAATAGCAGAAGATAAACACCGTCCTGGCGAATTTTGAAATTCCGCTCCAATCATTTTTTATGACTCAACCAGGGCAGTTTTGTATGCTGCAAATAAGAAATTTTCTTCAAATACCTGTAACTGAGATATTAACGACGCATTCAATTAAAATCGCCAAGACGGATTTAGAATAAAAATTGTGCTGAACCTCATAAGCAAACTAAAAATGGTTAAAATTGAAACTGACGGCCGCATTGACGTCTACAAGTGAAATAAACAGTTTGAACTATGATGCTCACATTCGTTTATAAATCAAAAATTGAAAATGATTTTTCCACCATCATTTAGATAATTTTATAAGCTTTTCATTGATATATTGGTTTGTGAGTATCCGATGCGTATTAACGGAGTTGCGTACGGAAAACTGAAAACACCGCTCAAGGTGAACAGTAACCTTAAAACCTAGGAGGGGAATGTTGTCAGTGTAATTAGCAACGTAATGGCGAACAAGAGAATAATATTCTAAAAAGACAATACAAAAACAACAGCAACAACAACAATTTACTGTATCGTGGAGTAAATCGAAACCTTTTCAGAGGTTGTACCAATTCGTGTTATATATAAGCCCCAGATTGATAAGAGGCAAGACGTTCTATCTGCATGGGACTAAATCTTTTGGTATCGCTTTTGCTCACCATTAGAATTTCCAAGCGAATCTTAACAAGTTGTTAGTTAAAATTGACACCCCGCCCTCTTAACCGATAACCAAAAACTGGTTAATTGGTTGCTAACACATCTTTTGTACGCTAATTAAGTGATATTATGCTTGATATGTCATACAAATAAAACACGGAATTTGTGTGTCAACAGCAATAGTACAATTTTATCGTTAAAAGGTAGCTGATTTTGCTAAAAAAAGGGACTAAATATTAACAACTTTACAGCGGATATTTAATACATAAGAAAATCTAAGATGCCGGCCGCCTGTGACGTTTATGTTGCTGTGGCTGACATGGAAACCAACTAGACGCCACGTGGTTTCTGCTTAGTGAAAATACAAAGAAAGCTCAATTAAATACCAAGTCAATCGGATGAAAGGTGTCAAAAGTGGAGGGGATAGGTCCGATTGACCACCCCCTTATGCTTTTGTACAACTTTTTGAGCTTGTTCCTTTTAGGGTTGAAATGATTAGTGCGGTGGTATCATGCGTCTATAACTTTCTTTTGTTTTATTTGCCAATATATATACAAAAATAACAAATACTGAAGAGGATAAGTTCTTAGCAAGGAGTCC
>JAOBRG010337426.1:0-14926 GCA_027574985.1 Umimayanthus nakama | reverse complement strand
GACTGCTCCGACGAAGGGCTAACGCTCGAAACGTCAGCTAAACACTTTATCCCACTGGCGAAAAATATACCATATCAACTTTTGTTGATTAAACCCATTTGTTCAACGTACTCCACGCAGATAAAAACAGTTTTTTTCAAAACTAGTCTCCCAGTGTTTATAACAACATCATATTTGCAGTTCGCAGGGTCTTTCCGCATATCCAGAAAGAGTCTGGCTCATACAGGCAATTTATTGATTGACAATTTGAAAGCTTGCTTGTTTGTTAGCTTTATTTACCCTCTCCGTAACAAAGGCTTTTATTTTCCTTTTTCAGAACAATCTTATACGATGTACAACAGCTCTGTGAAGCACGCACTTCGCAAACTACCCTGCTAACAAAGCCTATTTTTGCCAGCTCGACAAATGCGATAGATATGCTCTACCGAAATCGTGTTGTATTTTTATTTGATGCTTCCGAGGATCGTAGACACCGTGGTCTAAACAGGTTTGAACTGGTTTCACGGAATAGTGGACCCGACTGGTAACATGACAGCAGTTATACCCAATGTGTAAATGCCAAAAGTGAAACCGGTTTAGAACCTGTTTGACTAGTTTTGTTTCCGCTAAGAGTCTGGTAGAAAGCTCGTTCGTGTTCAACAGTTATGAAACGACAACTTTTTGGCAGAGCCTATCTTTCGAATTGATCATGAGGTTAAAACATAGGCTCTTTTAGCAGGGTGGTGCTTTTGTGTAATGACGTGCGTGTTGTCAGAATGGCATGACATGCAACATGTGGCAAACAACTGTCGGTGAACAAAGTTGTCTTGCTCTTTTCTTGGCCTTCATCCGAGAGACCCGAGGCAAACATTCGCCAACTACTGGATCCCCGATGAACACTCCTCCCAGTGGCCACAAGTAGATAGATAATCAGAAATTCACTGAGATTAAAACTCGATCGCCAGTCTTATTCTTTGAATCACCCCAATACTAGACGTACAAAGTACGCATTGGAGTGTGAAAAGCAGGTTGGGGTAAACATACTTTAGTGAACATGTGCCGGCTTCTTCGGTTATTCTAGCATAAATCTAAATTTTTCTGTAGGACCCTGAAAAATGTAGACAAGCCCTGTCGGGTAGTATAACTCTCCCATGGCTTAATTGACTGGCCACGGCTAACCCCCAACCCTCCCCTTTAATTTCGAAATCTCGTTTAAACAAATTTCTCGTGAGCTTTGAAAGCCCTTCTGATCAAACTTTTATATTCACTTCAGGATTTATTGAGGCATCTGACCATGTCGTGTTTAGAATTTCAACAATCCTTCGTATTTGGGTAAAAGCTATGTGTTTCATGTTTTGTACTTGGGACGTTTTAAACTATAAAGGCGGCTAGAACACGTTATTTTGTAACATTTTAAGTATTAACATAAGTAGGTAGGTATAAAAACAATCATTCTAGGCAGACCGCCTGCGTTTGTGTACCGTGCACCACAGGTAGACCGTTTGTATTAGTATAATTTACACCACAGGCAGACCACTACACAACAAATACATTAAAGAGTCTGCTGAGTTGAAGCTGCTTAGAATGGATATCTTGGTTGTTCATTACATTCCCTTTCGCCCTTCACTCACAGCGGCGCAAGATCACTGCAAGTTTTGACACAATTTGACGCTAAAATAAGTGTGATAACATCCCTGAAGTTTTCACCCCATTGGTTGGGAAATTGGCCAGTGTAAAACACAGGTTGGGAAAAACACCGCCGGAATAAAATTGGGGTTAAACTTTTTCATGTATTTAATTATGAAATAAAACTTGTTATAAGCGTGCTGTGTTTATCTGAAAACTATATACAATAACACTGCAAAACGGCAGTATTTTCTTTAGTATATAGCATACACAATTTTAGGGAACTTTTCACACCTAACAAAACTGTACAACTTTGAAATAAGTACCGAAATTGAAATGCTAACCAATAACCAGTTCTAGTTCTTAAGCGAGAACATTTAGTAGTTACGCATATAAACTTCACAAGTCCATACATAACAAGGGTAAACGGATATTTAAAGCAGCAAACCAACAGGAATGGAAATAGGGTAGAAAGTCTATTCGGTAACACTAGCTGAAACTGCATAACACTCCCCATCTTCGTTGAAGAATGTTTCAGAGCAAAATTGGACAGCTATGCAGACCAGACCAACAGGAGGTTTACCAGCAATATATTTCCTGCCGTTTTGCGCGTGACAAGAAGTGCTACATCTCTTCTTTACCTTGATCCTTGAGACTCGTTTTCAGTAAATAATGATTATTTTCTGCAGTTTGTCTACAACTCATTTCAAATTTACTTTATATCTTACGAGTTGAGTTTCGTGTGAAGACATGAGGGGCCTTACCTCGTCTCGAAGGGTGTTTTGCTCCATCACGCTCATCGGCTGCGCTATCCAACTATTAACATATATTTACAATGTACGTGTGACTAACTGGCACCCACGAAAAAACCAGGAGAAACCTATATTACTAAAGCTGTGTGAGTTACTTTTGATCAATACTTAATATTGACGGAACAACCCAAAAAGGCTTGAAATCGATTAAGCACTAAAACTAGCATTGTTTTGCCCAATTTACCGCACTGATCCGAGGCCCGGCATTCTGTAAGCGCGTCTTCAGGAAACTTTTCGTTGCCAGACAGATTGTAAAGTTCTTTCTCAAATTAAGCTACAAAGAGTACTAAACAATCTTTAATGTCCCTTTTTATTTATTTGTTCTGGCCAGCAGAACAGAACTGGTTCTGGACATTTTACATGGAGTAGTCTAAAGCGCGCGAGTGCAATTTTCCCCGCCATAACTCCGACGCTCTGGGCGAAGGTAGCGGTAGAACTGAGCGGCTAGGATCCACAAATAGGACCATTCTGGCCAGAACTAGTCCCAAGAACTTGTGCAATTCATTAAATAAATGACAGATGGAAAGCGACCGAAGTATTATTGGTGTTGGACTACAGTGAGTTACTTTTTTTTGGACTTCATGCCAAACGAAATCAAAACATAAAGAAAGCGCGAAGGGTGCCGGGATTCCAATTCTGGCCCTTTGATATCCGTATCCATTTACGTAATATCGCCCGGACACACGCCCATCTTAATTCCAGTTAGAGCTGTTACTTCTCTTGCCCAAGGACTGTTAAGAATAATAGATAAAAATTAAACTGCTAATCTGTATTTACCTTAAAAAAACGGCTTTGCATTTGATTTTCTGGCAATTTTATCTATCCCATTTTATAGATCTGTTGCCACCTAATTATTTAAAACTTTGTCTCCGTCGGGGAACTTTCAAATAATCATAAACATCATAAATTACAGATCTAATATGGAATTTATTCATCCGACTTAGAGCCTGTTGACACGGAGATGGGGGACCCCAGGTAGGTGGGGTAACCCGTCTAGCCGTGATCAAAGACTAGCCCGAATTTAATTCAGTTAAACCAAAATTAAACTGAAACTTCGGAAATACATTTTCTATGCGTGTTCGGTAAAATAGCTATACATTTGTTCTAGTCGAACAAACGCATGTGTCAAGTGAGCTACAATCTTGAGTTTCAGTGGAACCGTTTGAGATTTTAACTGTGTCTGTTGTCTAGCTATATGCCGAGTAAGTCAGTCTGGAGACCCCGGGGTGGCAGGGTTATTTGCCTCGGTGGAGTACCACACTTTTCATGTAAACGTGAAAAAGAGACTTTGTATGACTAGGCGGGCTACCCCACTTCGCCGGGTTACCTTACCTACATGGGGTCCCCCACCTCCATGTAAACAGGCCCTAAAATAAACTTAAATTGACTGGTATTCCGGTTGTTTATAATATTTCGTTATATTATTTTTGCTTTCTTCTCCAATCATCTAGGTCGGGTGGGCTATTGCCATCCAACCTCGTACCCAGGCTCCTTTCAAAGGAGCCTGGGTACGAGGTTGATTGCCATCATGCTGCACTTTTGGGCGGGGTAACGCAAATATCACTTTTCAGGTGATCAATGAAGCATAACTCATAGTAACGAGGTAACGCAAAAACTACTGTCCAGGGTGGAGTCAAGGTAACCATTGTATCACCAGGCTTAGGTATCGCGAATACCACTGTCTGGGATGGGTTGTGTACAACCAACTCTTGATTAATAGTAACAACTCCCTTCAGGCCCGGAAGACGCAAATACCGCTATCCAGGGTAGTGTGAGTACTAGGTAGTGAGAGTATCGTCAGGCTCGGATAACACAAACACTACTGTACCGGGTGGGGTGAGTGATTCCACGTACGGGTAACCTTTGCCATCCAGGAGAACAGCAATGATTTTGTCGCATGGAAGGTAAAGATTGTTATAGTGATATTAATTTAGTTTTGAAAATCTAAGCTTTGGCCGTCGTTTAGAATCTAACAACAGAACCGTTTGCACCTATATAAATATTTCAGCTTCAGTTGGTTTGTGTTTGGCTTTGGTTGCAGTTGTTTTCTTCGACATCCAAATCTGCTCTCCTTCTTTCTACTGAAATTCACTGACGACTTCCCCTGGACTTGTAAACGCAGGAGTTGGACTCATTCAACGTTCGAAAACTGGCCATCTCGGTGATCTCGCGACTGGCGATGGTCTCTTGTGACACACAATACTTGGATTGGTCACGTGATATCTTTTTGACCCCCCTGAAACAGCAGGAACAAAGCAAGGAGTGGAGGATGGAGCGCAAGGCATGCCGGAACTCGTCACTGAAGATGAAATAGATCGACGGATTGACGGCGGCGTTAGCAGTGACTAACGCAAATATTACAAATCTTGCATTGCGTGATAATGCGCATTTTGGTAAGACATCAGACATGGAGTATTGCAAGAAATTATAAACCTGTCCTGGAAAAGAACACACAGCAAAGATTATAACCACCGTCAGTAACATCTTCAGGACTTTTTTCTTTGACCTGGACTGGACACGCTGGATAGCATCGGTCACATTGCCAGGTACTTTACGGAACCAGACACGGTAGATCACGCATGCGTACATTGGCCCGATGACCATCAAGGGTATGACATACGCGCATATGAACAGAAACACGGTGTAGCGTTTCCGTGACTCCGCGGTATTGAACAGTGGCCCCCATATCTCCCAGCAAAAATGCCTGCCGTAGCGCTCAACCACCTTCATAGCATATAGCATGGGGCTCACGACCAGTGAAGCCGAAACCCACGTGCCAGCCAAGAATGCCTTTGTTACACGCGGCGTCACAATGCGACGCAAAGGAAACATCACTGCGCAAAAACGATCCACAGCTATCACGGTCATTGAAAACCACGAGCAGTTGGTGAAAAGCCCTTGGAGAAACACCAGTAACGGACATGAAACGCTACCAAACCAGCCACCAGGCCATTCTGAGAGCAAACGCAACTGGGTTGCTACGGAGAGGGGTATGATAAAAACAGAACCGAGAAGGTCGCTGATTGCCAAGTTAACGATCAGGTAGTTGGTTGGATTGTGTAGGCGTTTAGTGCGGTGTATGGTGCAAATGATTGCGGTGTTTCCAAACACTGATATCAAAAGTATTATAACGTATATGGTAACCTTCAAGAAAGTGTAGGGCTCTTCCTTGCCGCACGTGGTCCATACGCTAGCATTTGTGGCGCTGTCGTTGTTCATTGTTCAGGAGAACCTTGAACGCCTTGCCTACGTGGATCAAAGAAAGAAAACTTAAGAATTAGAAATTCCGAAGCTTAACACATCTCTACCTGGAAACCAAGATAACAACTAAAGTAAGTCTTCCGTCTGCTGTAGGCATGCGAGTGTGATTTATTATCATACGACTTAGGCGTTAAATCTGTTATAGTTTTGGGGGATTGGGAGTTAAAATCCCTGGGACTTCGCGGAAAAGGAATCTATGAAACCGAACATCTGATTTTCTCGATCGAAAGTAAGCTTTTATTCAAAAAAATAAAAATCAAGCAATATGACTTACGTTTCATCCGATTTATAATTCTTAACCGTAAAATGCCGGCTTTAAACTCCCCCTCCCCCCAGCACCCATCATAAGACCGTCAGATCAGACATCTGCGGTTAAACCTTTCGGCGTACTATAAACCTAACCTTCCCAGGATACATTGTGGCCAGCCAACAGTTTTGCTAATTTATTTCCGTTGTTTTTTGTCAACCCTTGACGGCAAGCATAGGTGTTTATACCAATCGGTGACCCAGCTGTTCCAAGTGTGGATAACTTTATCCAGCAGATAAAACATTATGCAGTGAGTAAGGTTTGCTGGCTGTCCAATCAAAATTAAAAACGTGCCAATTTTATCCGCTGAACACGGGAGCTTGCTCGCTGGATAAGGTTATCCACTCTTTGTACAACCGGGCCCTGTTCTATAGTTTGGGTACAACAGTCAGAAAGCGTTTGTACAGCGGTTCTTGTTTGACCGCGAAACGAAAACTCCGTCAGTCTGGAGTTTTGATAGGTTCTGCGAACACTCCGCACTCCGTGTCTATCATACCGGTATTGGGTTTTGGAACGCGTTCATTTCACTTCTGACGTGGTTTGAGTTGATGTGTCGCCGGGGCAAACAAGATTATGTACACCGTTAACAAAGTTGCGTTTTAACCAACTACAAACGAACAGCTGAAGTTTGTAGGTACTTCGTAACTGGACAAACGAACAGTTCGGCTAAAAGCCACTTCGAGTGTCGAGTGTTGCTGTTTTGTCTTTCTTTACATTGCCGAACCTGTAGGTCAAACAAAAGTCAATCTATCGTTACATTAAGTCTAGTCCATTCAAGTAATGCTGCCAACGTCATTCCGGCAGCATAAGTTTGCTTGAATAAGACCGTTTCACTTCCGTTCCTGCCAAGTGCAAGTTGGGAGAATTTTACGCCTCATCTTAAACTGGACAAAAAGTGTTTGTCTCAAGTTAGCGTAGCTCGCGGGGTGTTTAGTTATTTTTCATGAAAACACACATTCTCTTAGTAACAATTGTAGATTTTAAGTTTGTCTCTTTTTTTTAAAAATTTTGTAGGAACTTTTAAAAATATCCTCCTAAGTAAGTTACTTTTAAAATCTCGATTCTATAGACTTTGAAATGGTAAAAAAAGTGTCTCCGGAACCATTTTTTATGAACTTCGAAGTTGCCATTTTTTAATTTCTAAGGGTAATTAAAGAGAGTCGATGTTGTTTTCCCAATTCTACCTATTGCATTTGTGAATTGATCATACACCTGAACAAAACTAGAAATAGTCAAAATAACAGTAAGAATATTGCAGGTTTGAGTCTTTGTTGTTCAGAAGGTCTTCAAGTCATACAAGTATTGCCGAAATCGACAAAACACTCAGCGAGAACAAATTTTTTGACGTTATTTTAAAAGAATTCTCCAAAATCGTTCGACAGAAAAACGGGCTTTGTTTTCGCATGTTCCCCTCTGCGTTTGTACTCTCGGTGCGAGCAGAGGACAGATTCTGTTGATACCTCAACCGCGCCAAAGGCGCCAAAAAATTCCGTTTCGCTGTTTAGCACAATACTCGCAGCTCCTAGTATGTGCGGAAGTAACTATGTCCAAAGATAACCGCCCTGACACACTTTTACTAGTAATAAAATATTTGAAAATCAACCGTGGTTTAAATTTGGCGTCCTTGCCCCAGCTCGCAAGCAGAGTTTCTCTGCTAGTTGATGTAATGATGACTATGTGGTAGAGAGTTTTTTTATAAATCCTTTAAATATCAAACAATTTACTTACCGCTGATTGCAGACTTTTGCGCTCATTTTTGCGTAAAAAGTTTGATCATTCTTTGCGAAGTTGTTCAATATACACAAGCTGCTTTATCTGACGTATCTCCCACTGGGCGCTGACCAGGGTCACCGAGGGCTCTTTTGTCCCCAAATATATCATAACAGCATGCGCTGTCATTAACCCACCAAGTTATACCACGAGTTATTGCGGAGAAATATTTTGGAATTGACAGCGTAATAAAATACTAAGAATTAATTAAAACCAGCGACGGTTTTGCTTTCACGCTATGACAGTGTTAATTAAAAAATTCAAGTTTTCACACATGGTTGTTTTGATGCAAATGAAAAATATGTTAAAACTGATTTTGTCAAAACACGACAAAAATGTTCTTCAGCATGTTTAGGATAGTGATTAACAAGTCAACAGGAGGTTTATTTTCGTTATTAGTTTCTGCACCTTGCTATAACTCTGGATTAGTTTGCAAAACTCGATGTAACTTTAAGAAGAAAACGACCGTCTATCTACTATAGCCGGACTGATTTTCTGAAGAAAAAATCTTGTCGTGAAGTGAAGGCGCTCGCATACATCATCAAAACCAGTGACACAATTTTTCTGGTCTCCACATCTTAACTAAATGTGTTTTGCGTTTTTGAATTTTACCAAATTCTCTTGTTTCTACTCTTATATCAGTCAGTTAAATTTTGCTTTTGTTATTGTTTTTGATTCTTGTCCTTGTTCTTTTTCTTGTCCTTTTCTTCCTGTCGTTGTTGTTGCTCTTCATCTCAGCTTATATTTTTCCTCTTAGTTCTTCTTCTTGTTGTTTTCTTCTTCTTCTTCTTTTTCTCCTTCTTCTTCTTCTTCTTCTTCTTCTTCTTCTTCTTCTTCTTCTTTTCTTCTTCTTTTTCTTCTTCTTCTTCTTTTTCTTCTTCTTCTTCTTCTTCTTCTTCTTCTTCTTTTTCTTGTTCTTCTGCTTGTTCTTCTTCTTCTTCTTTTTCTTCTTCTTCTTCTTCTTTTTCTTGTTCTTCTGCTTGTTCTTCTTCTTCTTCTTCTTCTTCTTCTTCTTTTTCTTCTTCTTGTTCTTGTTCTTGTTCTTGTTCTTGTTCTTGTTCTTGTTCTTGTTCTTGTTGTTGTTGTTGTTGTTGTTGTTGTTGTTGTTGTTGTTGTTGTTCTTCTTCTTCTTCTTCTTCTTCTTCTTCTTCTTCTTCTTCTTCAGCTTCTTCGGTTCTTCATCCTCCTCTTTGTATTTTAGTTTTTCTTCGAACATCTGACGCGTAGTAGTTCAATAAGATGAAGAAATGCTAGAATTCAGTGCCAATGACCAGTAAAATTTATGCCCCTCGTTTATAAAAATATATATAAATATAATGATGGAAACATTTTGGCCCATTTTAGCAGTCAGCTAATTGCTGCACTCTAGTATGAAATGAACAGGAACTTTTGAAAACGCAACACCCGTCCGAAACGGCAACGTTCTTTTCCTGAAAGAAATGCTCGCTAAAGTAAGCCATGCACCACATGCAACGGTACCTCGAAAATTGGCAAAGCTTCGAGCTATTTAAGCTTAATTAAACAAACGAAGGACTGACAGTTTAATACATTTGATGTTAAGACGGAATAGAAACCGATTAGGCTAAGACACGGGTATGGGGCCACTGCAACAAAGCATTTTGAAAGTGTTTTCTCGTTACTCCTCACACAGTCCCCCAACCTCCCGCGTTACGACACCTGGCTACATCACATGAAAAACCGTTTTATATTTCTTAAACGTCGTGGAAAGCTCGTACAATTTATTAACTTGTTCTTAGAACACTTTCATGAAAATCGTGATAAATTAAGAAAATCAGAAGGAGTTGTTTCCAAGCCAGTGCTTTTCCTTGAAAAGGTTTTAACTGAACTGTGTCCAATTTAATTTTAGAATGCCATCAGTAGTTCATTTTAACGTAACTTCTTATCTGTTTTTTTTTAGAGATTTCTTGTTTTCCACGTCAGAATCCATTTTTAGACACCTTTGAAGAAAATGCCGAGAAGGACAGGTCGTGAGAAGAAAATGAAGAGCCGGATGTTCTATAAATCCCTGGTACGGTTTCCGTCAACAATCGACTGAATTCCATTTTTTGTTGTTGTTGATTTGCTATAAAATTTCAATACCGCCGGCAAGGCCAAATATTCAGTGATAATCAATACATGTTTGGCCAAGAAAAAACCTCTGTTATCAAAGTAGTTTGGCCTATACTGTTTTAAGAAAACTGACTTTGAAGATGCAAAGCTATTTCCGCATCCGGCGACAGAATAAAACATTTCGCTTCAATTACTTTTGTAACAGTTTTGACAAACAGGTAGTCAAGAATTTTTTTGTCTAAACTTTGATGCTTTAGCTCACTACAAAGTTTGTGTAACCTGAAATGGAATAATCCCAGAACATTTGTTCAATGCGCAACTACGTAAACTTTCTGCTGTATTTTTTTCTTTTGCCGGTTTCAAGCGAAGGCCTTTTAATTGCACGGTGTACGATGGTGGCTGTAATTTTACATGAGTTTACGCGATCCGAACCAGTAATCTACCACTTCTATTTAATTACTGATGACTTTTACTGCATATTTGAATGTTTTAAGCGTGAATGTTATGCGTAATGGTCCGCATATAGGTGCTTGTGCTTTTGAGCCGATGGATAATCGTGTTAAACAGGGCATACTGACTTTTTTCGAGCTTAAATTCTTAACTCTTTAAGTACACAATTTATCTACTTCATTCGGTAACGATTTAATTAATATATTGTAGAAATAAAATGATTTAAATGGAAGTAGGACTTCTTTACTGGTTTCAAACTGTCATTTGAAAACTAAGCAGGAAATGCAGTAATTCATCCAATTAAAATTGTGTATTTTCGTCTGACAGTGCAGTGAGGACAGCTTTCGAGAAAAAGTGCAGTATTACCTTCATGTTTTGTTAGTTCAGTTGAGCTGCGAGGTCTAAGGATTGATTGAGCTCCGCGACACTGGATTCGATGAAATGTAGCTCGACTCTTCACGCCGCTATTTATATGGCGTTTGTTTGTGGCCGCACCTGTTCATTCACAGCAATTAGCAAACGATAAAAGACATCCAACCCTCACGCAGTCTACTTGTAAAATGTTATCCATCATGACAACAAACCTGGGTTGAAAAATGGCCAGATTATTAGTAAAATCCCTCCCTTTTAGTCAATCATAAAAAGTCAGAGGGTTGCATGTCAAGAGGTGGTTGAATATTTCTTTTCCGTTTCCATTTATCAAACGAGAGAGTGACAGAAACGTACTAACTCGCCGTGTGTACACTTAGTAATTACCTTTTTTGCGTACAAGGCCTGGCAACAGCGTTGAAATTGCTAGTATTTCGCTGATGGGAACCATGCCGTAAAGTTTTGTTACAACACCAGTGATGTCAATTAATGCATTCTTAATATATTGATCTGCATGCTCAAGAGAGCCCCCTGAAGTAATCTGTGAAATTTTTCATACACATTATTATCGTTCAGAATTCATGCATAATCTCCATTAAGTGGCAGCGCTCAGCTAGAAATATATTTTATAACTTTCAGTTGATCAATTTGGAGTCAGTATTTTATGTATAGGCAGGTCCCGAGTGTATCGCAATTGTAAAACACTGATCTGCGTTTTAGGAAACAAGTGCCATAATAGTCCATGGGACTTCAACATCACTTTGATAGAAGTGACTGATAACAAGACTACAAACTTATAGTAGCTGTTGACTTTTGATGGGCCACATGTGAACATATTTTGTTTTTCGCGTGATAACGAAAAGGCAGAAAAAAGCGACCCGTTGTTTTCAGCAATAGCAACGGCAGTCAAACGAGAGTGTTTATGTTTCAAGTGGGCCGCTTAACATAAAACTGATGAATCGGTTGTCAGATTGCTTTTGTTTTAAAACATAATTTTTGAATTTGATACAAGTATGTTTTAAAGAAAACTATTCTTTGTCGCAAATATGTTCCATTAAAGCTGCATTTCAAAGAGAGAGGTCTGGGAATGAGTGAACTTTCGGCAAAGCAGAGAATGGGTGGGAATTATCACAATAATGGATGGGTGTCCAACCTGGGGGCTCGATGGACAGCCCGGGGAATGATTAAAGTTTGACTATTTGAAATCGCAACGTGAATTCGCAGCTGTTCATTTAGTAACAGAAATTATACCCTTTTCAGTGTCATTTATCTTAACCGCGAACTGATTAGCCTCCGTGCAGACGGCGGCTGATAATTTTAGGTGGATTTGAGCAGGAGAGAACTGATCAGTCGACTACAAAATCAAACTAGTACTACTCATTTCTAAATTTCTCGAAGGCTTGAGCGGTTTAGACTCAAAAATGCATGACATGCTCAACTAAGTGAAAGTGATAGATGGCAGTGTGCTGCAGTGCTTGTTTTCGCCAAACGTAAATTTCAATTTGCATCTCGTGTCAAACTTCAAGACTTAATACCAATTCCATTATATGCGAAAAAATCCCATGCAGCCACGTGATTAACAATTTGAACATTCCAAATCTGCTCAGGTACAACTTACACATTAAAAGTGTAACAAGACGCTAACAACAAAACACAAATCTCAAAACTCATATTTGCTCGCAGGTCGGGCTGTTGTATTTGTACTGATTTTCAACTCCGACAGAAAAAGGTCGTTCTCTTCATTTTAGTATCTGTTGGTACTTCCACGGTACCACAAATCTGGTTTTTGACCGCCTCGATACTCAATTAATACATTCAGAATTTCCTTCTTGAGGAAAATGCATCACCAGGCCATTTTTCATCAGTTTTCAGCCAATAAAATCACTCACGCGGTGCGCTAAATCACTTTCAATTGGCTGTAAGTACAGTAATAAAGAAAAACCTTTTTATCCCATGGTTCAATTTTATTTCGGATTTGTTTTCATTGAATCTTTTTTATTAATAAGGGATATCTGCAGCATATCTTGAGCTGTTTCTTGTGGTCAGATGTTCTACAATCAGCGAAATTTGTCAGATGTTTAGGGTCATATATGGTAGCAATATGGAAAACATTAAAAATTTCAACATGTAAATCGGAGACAGCCTTTTCGCCCTTTTCCTGCTCTGCCATTTGGTACTAAGAGAACCTTTCCTAAACTTGCGTTATCTTCATTTTGAGGTTAATAAGTAAAATGTAATAGTGCATGATCGCACTTGCGAGATACGATATCAGTATTTTCGACGGAGTGTGGAGAACTATCTCTCACCGTCGAGAAGAGAGACGAAATGGTATTACCGCGTCGCATTTTGTAATAACGCACTTCTTGTTTCACACTGAAACTTGGGAGAAAAATACAGTTAGACACTGCCGAACACTTTCTAATTTTTCCGAAGATGGTCTAAGATTTTCAAGTACAACTGACGTCAGTCACCATTCACATTTGAAAGGGAAAAACCGGTGATGTGAAAACTAGAGAAATCTCTGGATTGTCATCTAAATTCATAAGGCATACAGTAAGATAGCATGTTTAGTTACTGATCAAGGGTAAAATTGGAATCATCCAGCACAAGAACTTATCGCAACGACCCCAAACGAACAACTGTTAATTGGTTCATTTCGCTTGTTTATGAAATACTCGCACGTATCGCAAAACCTCAAGAAAATGGTACCTCTCTCGACCGCAGAGCCGGTTGTTGTCACCAGACTCGTGACGTATCTCATTTTACCATAGACAGTTTTTAATCAACCACAGCGCAAGCAAAACATATCATTCAAGCAATGCAGTATTTATTTTATTCTAATTGACGTTTCTAAGTACAGTCTTTAAGGAAGTCTTCCACTTCAGCCAGTTCTCTGTTCCTTGCCTCCTTGTGGGCCCACCTCGCCTCGGCCAGCCGGGGAGTGATCTTCCACTTCTCGTGAAAAATACGATTACCACAGGTTGGACACTTTTTTCCACCTGGGAAGATAAATTTTGTGAGGAAAACGGGATAAGCCTGGGTTTCTGGGAAACCATCCAACCACCAACCCCTCCCATCTACCTAAAGATTAGCCTAACCCTAACCTTATAAACTCAACCTAAAGGAGGGAGGGAGGGGGCATTTCCCAGTAACCAGAATTGGTTCGGAAAGGATCAGTCTGGGTTTCTAGGAAACCATTCATAAACCTAAAGATTAGCCTAACCTTATAAGCCAAACCTAAGGGAGGGGTGGGTGGGGCATTTCACACTCTCGGCTATCTGTGATGACGTTTTACCAAGGCAGTCACTACAAAAGTGATGCCTGAGGTAACGGAGCAGAAATGACGGAAACTGCATGTAACGTGGCAGTTCATGTAACAAGGAGTCTGACGGAAATGACGCATGTCACGAGGCAATCTGACAGGAATGACGTATGTCACGGGGCGGTAGTCTGACGGAAATGATGCATGTCACGAAGTAGTGTGACGGAAATGACGTAAGTCACCAAGCAGTGGGACGGAAATTATGTATGTCACAAGTCAGCGATGGAAATGACGTACCAGGCAGTCTCAAGGATTGATGGATGCCACGAGGCAGTCTGACGGAAATGATGTATGACACGAGGCAAACTGACGGAAATGATGTATGACACGAGGCAAACTGACGGAAATAATGTAAGTCACGAGAATGTCTGAGTATATCTGATTGAAATAAAGTAAGTAACGAGTAAGTCTAAAGAAAATGACGCATGTCGTGAGGCATTCTCAGTGATATGAATTATGTACGAAGCAGACATGATTGAAAAATGCCTTTAATAATGCAGTTTATGTGGAATGAATAAAAGTCATTCTACCATAGCAGTCGTCATTGCGGAAACGATGCATGCAACAAAGCATTCACGGTAACGAAACGAGACAGTCACGGATGGTTGGAACAAGGTAGTCAAGATGGTCAGTGTCATGATGAAGTTATGACATATGCAACGAGGCTATGACGATGAAAATGATGTATGTAACGAGGTTATCATAACGAAAATGATGTATAAAACAGGAAGACGGAAAATGTATACCTGCAAAAGGCGGAGTCTTCATGTACGTGTCGAGGCAGCCATGGTGGAACAGATGAGTGCAGTACACTCGCTCAACAAACTTTTCATCACTCGCCGCAG
Organism: Umimayanthus nakama; assembly: GCA_027574985.1. Classification (NCBI taxonomy): domain Eukaryota; kingdom Metazoa; phylum Cnidaria; class Anthozoa; order Zoantharia; family Parazoanthidae; genus Umimayanthus; species Umimayanthus nakama. The sequence goes on along the minus strand of JAOBRG010337426.1, from coordinate 115 downwards.
TAATGATGTCCTGTGAAAATATATCATAGGCGTTTTAATACCATGGCAAAAATTGTCTTAGAGAGCGTTTGGTAGCAGGGGGAGGTAGAGGTGTCAGCTCCCTTGTTCTCACGCG
>JAOBRG010337415.1:0-14933 GCA_027574985.1 Umimayanthus nakama | reverse complement strand
CAATTATGCTAGTAGGTCAATTGTGAGTTCTAATAAACCTGTGCTGACAATGAAGATGTGACTAAGGGCATTTAAAATCTATTCATGTAAATATGAGCTGTATGAACTGCAGCATACAGGTAAATGATATGTACAGCAGTATTTTGTGCCACTCTCCCTAGTAGTCATTACTCCACCACTTCCCCCCCCACACACACACACACCCCTTTCTAAATTGTGTTTACAAAATTAATTTGTTGTCGCCCGATGGAGTTCAAACTTTTCCCCCAGGCCATGGATTTTCTGTACCACGACAGAGAAAGCAAGCCAGATCATGATAAACATTATCAGGGCTGGATCAGGAAGCATGGTCACTCCTCTCTTACCAAGTTTGAGGGCCTTGAGGTAGCACAAGAAGATGGACCAAGACTGGAGTTTGGTAGTAAAGTGGAAGGTGGTGTAGTTAAAGCCATTATTGATGAAGCCAATCAACTTGAGGCAGTTGACAAACTATCACAGGTAATAAAGTGGATTCAGTGCCCATTATTTTTTGAGCAGGGGGCAATGCTGGGCGTGTAGTTCCTCTTCTTTCTGGAGGGGGGCAGAGATGACACTTGCAGTGTAAGATCACTATAGAAGCTTTGCCCGATCTCTAGGGGGAGTGGGGGGGGGGGGGATGACAGCTGCTCCAAACCCAGGCTACTACATGTAGGTACAGCCCTTGGATTTCATAGTGTTTTATATCTTGGGCACAAAATCAACCATGTGATAGAATGGCTCACCAAGACATAGGACCAGTGTAGAAAGTTCATGGAAAACTAAATGTTGGTAGACCATTGTGTTCTCTCCCAGCTTTACATCTAAAATAGATTGCAGACTGCCAAAATAATTACATGTAAGCTAGTTTCGTTTTGTGTTTAAATATGTAAATGTTAAAGTGAACATGTTCAGAAGGAATTAAGGATGTTTGGTAAAGGCTAGCTATTTAAATTTGCGTTCTTCAGGGACTGGCCATATTAATTTTTGTATCTTGCATTGCAACTCACAATTTAAGTTGGATTAGAATTTTGATTGTGTCCTTTCAGTGCTTTCTGGGGCATCCTTTCAGTTCTTCGTGATCATATTTGGAATGGTTGTACTTGCTGTCATGCTTTGAAATGTGGAAATCCTGCAACTAGACAGCTTAAACATTTGAAAAAAAAATGGTCAAGAATTCTTAGATTTGAGTGGAAAGATAGATGTGGGCATGACTCTGGCCTGATTAAATGAAAATTGCATGCACTACAAACCCCCAAGTCAAAGGAGTTGCACAGTACTTATCGAATCACTAAATACATGTACCTAGTTTGAGAGCAGCAGTTTTGTTACTTTGACAGACACTTTTAAGCAACGATGATAGTGATTGATATAATCTTTATTGGTAATGATAGTGTAAAGTAAAAGAGTTATAAGGTGTTAATAATAACTGGCGTTAAAATGGTACAACTGGTTGCTTCAAAGTGTTGAAGTTTCTCTCTCTTAACAGGTGAATGTGTTACAACAGCTACAAAACCTCAAATCCTTCAGTTTTGTGCGAGAGAGACTAGACAAAGGTTTGCTTCAACTACATGGTTTGTGGTTTGACATTGGCAATGGTGATACACACATGTTCTCTGCAGAACAAAAGAAATTCGTTGTTATCAATGAGGAAACTGTGCAAACAGTGTTTAGTAAAATCTGACAATTCCTTTTGGGGTCCTACTGCTGAGCACCTCCAGACACAAGACGTGATTAAGGACTTGATAAATATATTTTTCAAAACATGGCAATAATTTGGCTGCTGCACTAAAAAAACCTTGGTCAAATACATGTAGACTCTTAAGATATTTTATAAGCCAATTATTTTAGTATTTTGACTTCCCATTGATGTTACATCACTGAATGAAGTCACAGCTTTCTCAAAATTCCTACCAGTTAGTGCAGACTAAGTGTTTAGACTTTTCAACTGCCTTAGGCCTAGTTTAGATATTGTGCTTTTACCGCACTGAACTCAATTCCATTTGGCGTGGTGTCTGGCACGGTCAAAGTACGGTTGCATTATAGACGTGGCACCAAGCACCGCAATTGCTTTTGGAATAAAATATGGTTGCACAGGTTTATGCGCCAAGATCTGGCACAGTGCTTTATCAGTGTGCCAATTTAGACATCAAGCTTTCAGCGTGCTTTCATCACGCCAAATTGAAATAACTGAGTTTGGTGCGGTGAAAGCGCGATGTCTAAACTAGGTGTAAGATATTCAATTAATTTGCGGAATGTATTTTGCTTAACATCTTAAGAAAGAACTTTGTTGCAGGTATTTTAATTATTTAAATTATGGTGTTTAATACAAGGATGTTTCAGTAAGGTAAAATTTATTTAAATGATGGTATTTAAAAAGTGATCAACATCACATACATGTACAAGTGTTATTAAGGGGTCTCACTGGTAATGTGGAATAGATTACTAAATTATGTAAACGTTAAATAAAACATTGTTGCCAAGGTCCTAGAAAATCCTGCAAAGTCCTGGAATAAACAAAAGAAACTTCCAGGCCCTAGAAAATCCTTGAATTTGAGTTGCAGTCCTTGAAAATTCTAGAATGAACAAAAATTTTCAACTTTAACACTAATTTTATATAATCATAAAAAAATTTAATCATTAAAGAAAATGCGCTGTTTGACACAACTTGAATTAATACCTTTGGTGTGACAATATAGAAAAACAAAAACAGAGGTTCAATTTTACCCTAGAAGAAAATCTTGTAAAGTTCATTGTTGGAATAATACACAGAATAATAAAACTTTGTTTGTGCAGAAGGACCTTGAATTCACTCGAAAAGGCCATGGAATGTCTTGGAGAAATTCTTGAATTTCACATTTAATTAACCATGGCAACCCTGATAAGAGCAGGCCTATTAAAAGGGTCGTGACAACAATTATTAATTATGAAAACACATCACAGGTCAGTGATGATAAGGCTCATTTTGTCAAAGTTAAAAAAAATAACCAATTTTATGAACCTTTGTGACACAGCTATCGGCCTGAGAGTGCTGGAAAGGGCGTTTTAAGGCTTTTAGAATTACATGTAAAAGCTTTCTGGGGGGCATGCCTCCAGACCCCCCTAGCGGCTTGCGTACCATTAAAAGTTGCTCTCAATAATATCAGTCTAATTGTCCTTAGATTGGACACCGGCTCTACGCTGTATGTCTTCGGAACTAACATAGCGTATCATTCTAACGTTAGTTATTTGGTCCCGGTTCTTGTGGTACGCACCCCCCCCCCCCCCCCCACACACACACACACACACACTGGCTACGGGCTGTAAGAGTGTATTTTTACATTATCCTTCTGAAGGCCTGAATCTGTCAGTTTTTCAGTCAACCATGGTCGAGTTTGTTAAATCAGATTTGATATCACCAATAAGCTTTCGTGATTACACCGGTAGAATTTTGGAGCTTGCACTATTTTGTTTGTTTTTGTGAACTCGTTTCTTTGTTCAAAAATCTTTGATTTGAAAATTCGGATAACATACTTGCCACTTACATGTATCCTCTAAGACTCGCTTAAAATGTTATAACTGGCGAGATTTTCATTGATATTTGACTAATTGACTATAAGGTTTTAACAGCTAGAAATGGCTGGATCTTTGTCAATGACTGGATGATATTGAAGAGTGTACATGTACAATGAACAACAAACCCGTGTAATAGGCTGTTTAGCTTGTTCCAATAAAATGCAATAAATGACTTAATAAACGTTTTTAAACACTGCACAGGTTTACAGTTAATGTCTGGGTTAAAGCACTCTGCAAAAATGCCATGACAATCATCATCAATTCTTTACTAGGAAATAGGATGGAGTGATACTTCTTAAATGTATCGATTCCACGTGCGCCCACATGCTAAGGAACGCATTTCTCTTGCGGAGTACCCCTTGGCTAAAACATTTTTTTAGTGCCCTTCCAAATTATTGCATATCCTCCAATACAACCTTTCTTTATTTTCGCATCATATTGAAATGTCACCGCCCCCCTCCACTGGGGGAAGGGGGAGGTATTACTCCTTGCACGATCATGAATTGAACCCCGTTCTCCGGAATGGTATGTACCGCATTTTGAAATAATTAATTGGACTAAAGTGTGAGTTCTGCAACTTATAGACACAATCATTGCAAGTTGTCGTTATTTTTATTTTGAGTACTTATAAACACCCGATAAAATATGTACAAACCACTTTAACACTAATATTTTCTAAGAGGAAGCTTTTAATGAATTCAAAAATACAATTGTCTGGTACCTGTATATGCGGATGTCTTTCGAGTTCAGGAAATCTTTGTTAAAATGTCACTGTGTTCGTTTCCGATAAGGTATATGTTCCAAGTATTCTGCCTTATATAGAAAGCAAAATTAAAAGGAAACTTGCATTACAAGTGTTTCACAGTGGAAATCGCTCCAAAAGCAGAACGCTCAAGTTGTTTTTTTCCAGAACTGCTTATTCCGGAACATAGTTCAAGACGACCACACCCATGCACAGCTGGCCCTCAAACGAACTAATCCATTTTACAGTGACCTCCAAGCAAGTTTTTAACAGGTTTTACAGACTTATCAGAGATCTCCAAACTTACAAGGCTCTTTTACCTGCAAGAAGGTGTTCAGCTAAACTCGAAGCTAATTTACGTCGGCGGGTTGCTGTATTTACACATTTAGAATACACTTTTGAAAGCCATGAAGCTACATACGTTTTACGTAGTTTATTATATTTATTGAAATCTTATGAGCTTACTTTAACTAGTATTTTGAAACGTATTTCGTAGAAATGTGGCACTTCTTATTCAATGTTTGATACCCAAATACCAAAGGGTGGCAATGGTTTAAGTTCACAATTTTTCTAAAAGAAATCGTCATTTATTTCAGAGTTTTGTTATTCAATAACTTACCCCCTCGACCAACCGAAACATAGGCTCTGCCGCATTCTTTTCATTTTTCTATTGAGCATGTCCAAGCGCTATGTTCTACTCTAACACCAAGAATGTTATCGAGAAAGGGCTGTCGCTAAACTCTGCATGGAATTCTATACCTGTTGAACTAAGACAATTACTGTAACAGTACGTAGTTCAGTCTACGTGTATCTTATACACGTTCACCCCCTAGACATTTGCTTAAGATCTGGTTTTTGTTGGTAGTTGGAAATTATTACCGATCAGTTTTGAAATAATATTTGTATTTGAAGAGCGTCAGTATGGATTAGATGATATCGAATCATATCGTAACTATTTCTTATCGTAGGATCATCTTAGAGGTCCTGCCGCTACGAAAAAGATTTTATTCCGGTTTTACGGAACAGAGGGTTTTAACGTGCTAGCAGTTGTACAAAAATTAAAGTTCCAATGGACAACAGGCAGTTGCCCCACACAATTTCGGCAGAGCATAATGTTTTCGTTGATATTAATAGTGAGACAGGCCCTTATACCAGGATCAGTTTCAGTGTTTGATCACCAAATGCCGGCTTGGTAATAATTCAAGTAGATAAGCACTTTTGATAGCAAACTGTTGCATGATAAAAGCTCAAAAATTCGTCACATCTTGGTACCGCATCCTCGGTGGTTCCAACATTTTGAATGTGTAATGTTTCTTTCAGCGAACTTTTTCACAATTGGCCTTGTGTTAGATTTCTCGTTTCTCAAATGGAAGAAGAAATGCAGTCCCGATATGACCTTAAGTAATCCCTTTTTTCTCAGTTTTAAATATTGTACGCAATATGCGTTGAGCTGCATTAAAGATGACTTTGCAGTTGAATTTTTCTGCCAAATTTGCTTGAGTATTGACCATATCCGATGAAATTTAACATTCAATGCTGAGGAGAGAATGAGAACGGCTGGTTAATCCGGGAACTTTAGGTAAGTGTTTCAGTCCATGTTCCCGGTACTCCACTTATTGTTCACCAATTCGTTTCTCTCGACCCAGTTTCCTGCTTCGTTCTAGTCATCGGGCGTCAGCATCTGCAGAGTCCTGGGTACAGTCGGTGCCGTGCGACACCTACGCGCCTTAAGAGCTCTCCTGGTGGTATTCAGGTAGTTCTCCACTTGTTGCACCTGCGCAGCGCAATTTGTTGAGCATTGCTTGAATACCAGTTTATCGAGAGCAGCCTTCTGTCCTGTAAACAACAGCAATGATCGTATTTACACCAGAAAGTGAAGAAAAAGAAAATGATTGCAATTATTATTCATCATCCAAAATGCCTGCGTTTTCTTCCCAATCAAATCTCACCATTTCGATCACGTGTAAGCCTAATATTAATTTTCACGACAAGTAACGTGACAGAAATGACGTGACTTGATTGGATGGATGTCAAAGCACTGAAACGGCTTATCTCTACGTGGCATCGTGCGATGTGCACGTGATTGCACTCATTGCGAGTCTTTCAAACCGGGCTTTCAGTGAAAACTGGGTAAAAAGTTTTACTCATAGTTATACTTGTAACAGCAAAAAATTTGCTGTTCAAAAGACCTTTGCCCTTGCTTTTTTGTGCTCAAAGTCGTAAAGTACTTGATAAAATTTTGCCTTGTCAATCGCAACAAGTTATACAGCTTGGATGGTCTGGCCCAGTATAGCTGTTTCGTCTTAAGATTTTGCAGCATTGGAGGCAGCTAGATCAATAAGTTTATATTATAATATGAGTCTGCCATTTTCTGTTTATTAAAAACTATGGTTTTGTCCGACTTTTTGATTGGTTAAATACTACATGTACCTGTATTGTTACTTTGCTTTTTTTTAAAAAAATTGCTAAATCAATTTGAATTATCCCGTCGTTCTTCAGTTGCCTTCTAGTAGTTGGTTTTTGTAGCCTGTGTAGCTCGGCGTTCCAGTCAGTCGTAAAGGGAGAAACGAGTGGCAAAGCCTCGCTTCGCTCACCGACTCGTCTTCGCGGCCGTTTGCCACGTGTTTCTCCCTTCTTGACTGACTGGAACGCCGAGCTACGCAGGCTAGTACATATGGGAACTTGTTTTTACAAGTCTGGCGGTATGATATGCGAGTCTTTTTGTATAGGTCCCGGCACCATTTCTGTTTTGTATCGCTTTTTCCGGCGTTTTGATAGGCTAAATATGACGTGCAGCGTTTCAACTAATCAAACGGTTTTTTGTTTTAAGAAGGATCTTTTTTTACTTATCACTTTAATTTTTCTTGCCCAAAGGCTTGCAAAATACGCTCTTGCTCGTACAAAATTTCATGTGATTTAGGTAAACTGCTTACCTAGAAAATAACTCGAAAGACCATCAAACTAGGTTAAAGTATAAACACAAACATCAAACACAAAGAAAAACACAGGTCCCGTCCGAAACACAGATAAGTTTAAGTCTATTTTTACTAAACGACTGAGCGTCTTACTTCTATTTCTCAGTAATCCAATCTCCTCGAAACGCCCACCAGCACTGAAAGTTGGGTTTTTGTTGAGTGTTTTGACGACGTTGGTCGGATTTCCCGCTGTTAGTTTCCGTTTGTTCATCATCCAGACCTGATTGGTCGTGTTTTCACCACTCAACATGTACGTCTCGACATTTGGATACTTCACAAGTGCAAACTTTATTTTTGGTGACTTGTTGCTTGGTTGCGAGGGCACATATTTCAACACTCTCCAGTACCTCTTGCGCCAACAGGGCCGGGTGGTCCGCACAGATCGGCGAGTTGGAGTTCCTATAGAAGTTTAAGTGGTTATTCACTACAGCCGACGTCTGTGGTCTTTTGATAATATTCGCACACATTCAGATAATTATATTTTTTGCTATGGGCTGTATTTTTGCGCGTTCACAGGGTCGTGGAGGTAAATTGTGAGCAGTTATTCACCGAAGTTGCATATACCAAACCAGTGAATCAATGAAGTAGAAAAATTCAGTCATTGTGTTCTTACACCGTATTTTGAAACTTGTAAACAAACTGGGAAGTTGACAGTTGTTTCGTGTTAACGTTACGATTTATGCTTCTCTTTCGAAGTTGAGACGGCGAATGGATGTTTAAAAATAAACCTTACCTTGGAAAACACTCAGACCAAATTTTGTTGCTTTCTTTTTATTTATCTGGATGTCTTTCTTATTTAATTCTGAAACTTGAGCTTCGCTCAAACTTTTCGGAAACCGAGACGCCATGTTGTAACTTCCTGAGCCAGGAATGTCCAAGGATATTCCTAGATAGGCAACCAATCAGTACGCCCAAAAAACACTATTCACTGGTTTGATTTTTGCTTATGAAATATATTCTACCGAGCCGTTTAGCGGCGAAGTGAATATTTCTAAGTAGACACCGACACAGAGAGGAATAGTTGTTACAGTATCAACCAAACAGATGGATTTTCTGCTTGCAGGAGTAGCTTCCTCGTTCATTCGACGACTTTTCTTTTCCGTAAGAGTGGCAAAACGAGCCTCCATTTTTATAGACTTGTCCTAGGGGTGAATATCCTAGGATAAACCGTGTCTGATGAACCAATCAGAGCGCGCGAAAAGTGATATCCACCTGTTTGGTTAATACTAAAATGGACTATAGGAAGAAATAGAAAAGCTACATGCGCGAGAGCAATTAATGAAAATTTCATAAAACGCTATAAAAAAGTGAACATATAGCTTCGTACTTTTTCAAAGTATGTGGGAGAGACCAGGTAAGGTGAAAAGGTAAAAATATCACTTTATTAGCATGGTTTCTTAGCAAAACATATCTTAAACTTTTTAGATTTATGTTACATATGTATAACGTATAAAATCGGAAAAACGGATGGCCTTCCCTATATCCCTTTTGCATCGAGTACGAGATTCATTCATTCATTCATTCATTCGTTGCAGCGAGATTCACCGATGTCTTAGAAATAGTATGTATAATCATTGCGGAGTATTTACACAATACTAGGGCCATAGCTATGTAACTATAATAGTCATAGCTGATAACAGTAACAATACAAAATAAGCTATAAAATATTTTGATTCAGATAATTAAAGTATGAGTGATTCAAGAACAATTTGACAAAAAGAAAAAAGAGAAGCCGAGCGGAACTCAAAATAATGCACTATTTTTAATTTAAATTAACTTAACTACAGGTTCTGTCCAAACAAAAAGTTTTACATTACCTGAACCGATATAACTGCAGGTTATTCTTGCATTCTAAATAGATAGATATTTATGTTTAGTGGCAATGATATTCAGAGGATAGTACTATCAGGGAACGCCGAGATAGTGCGGGGAAAGTAGCCTTCTGGACAGGCGGATTGGGGAGCTGGGGCGAGAAATGACTGGGTGCTTCCGGCCGGCTAGGGGGAAGGAACTTTGATTTTAGCATTTTATGAATGCCAGAATAAAAAAGAGCAGGTCAAAGTTAAACTTTAACAAAGTTTCAGGATCTTATGAAGAAAACTGTGGCAGTTGTATAGTTTTTTTTGAAAACAGAAAGCTTTACAGAGAATGAATGGAAGTTTTGCATTGAACAAGCATCGATGCCCGTCCAGCCACGACCCCATCAGCAAATTTTCATAAATCCTCTATAAAAACCGATGTTATTTTTTAGTTTCAAAACTTCGCCAGTGCAGCAGTTTTCGTTGTTAGGTCCCTTAATTTTGCATTAATAACCAATTTTGACTTGCTCTTTCCATTTCTGGTACTTACAGATTAACTCAAGAAAGGTCTATAAAGAACCACTATTGAACACAAGAGAGCAGAGCGACTTCGCGTTATTAAAGCAGGCAGTAACAACGCATTTAGTGTATTACTGTAGATACAGTTTTGGAACAGCCTTTAAGCGTATTTATACAAACACAAGCCAAAAGCATATCCAAAACACTTTTAAGCCGATCGTTTGTGGCTGAGTTACTGGAACTATCTTTCAGAATCAGCCCAACCTTTAAGAAGGGCAATCAACAAAAAATGAGTAAGTTTTACCGTTCGTAGTTACGATTTAAACCGTATTTTTAGATTTTGATGGGAAAGTGTAGTTCTTTTTAGCTTTTTAAAAATATAATCGAAAAACATATGATACTCCTTGAAAAGGCAAAAAAAAAGGTAAATGAGGCCGTCTTGCTGAGAACCATGCATTCACATTGTCCTAAACACATCAACAGAAGGTATTTTTAAGGAAAGCAGCATATCTAAGATGTGTGTAACTCAAAGGCTTTATCTTAACTCTTGGTTCCCTCTCCCCCTCTCATTTATTTCTGGGAGTTCTTTCTAGGAAAGAAAGCTACTACTTATATACAATTGATTTACAGTATCTCTGCACTAACCTCATATATTACTTATTTAACAGAAAGGGGTACCTACATGTAATAACCTGGGAGGCTTACTGCCAATATATAATCACGTTTGAACAAAAGATGACAATGTGTATTATTATACATACGGAAAAATTTTGAATAAGTGTTTTCTCAGGCGGACAAAAAAGCACGTGGGTCGTGACATATCAGTGAGTTGAACTGTGCTAAAATCATTGACCCGGCCTTACCAGACACTTGCAGATTATGTTAGCCTGTCGTAACGTTTGAAGAACTGGGTTCCACTGGGTGCCGTTAGTGTGCAAACTGTTTCCAAACGTGCAGTTCGGGTTAAATGCTGTTGAACCGAAAAAGAGGACGTGGTTAGCAAAAAGTTGTGTAGGACCACAATGGAGTACCGATAATTATTCAATATAAGTAGTAATTAACCTAAATGCATCTCCGTGTCCTAAAAACGTCGATTTTCAAGTTATTCTGACAAGATAGATTAGAACGAAGTTCAGAACCTCAAACGGCTTTTCAAATGTCTTTATCAGCAAAACTTGCAGCTTTTTATGTTAAGTTTTTGAAAACATATTGGCGTTTAAAAATGCAAGCAGCTTGGGGCAAAATAATAAATGAGCTATATAACTGCTGTAAAATTCGAGTGCGTTCAGTTAAAATATTAGTTTTAAATTTTCTGACAAAACGCATCTTTGAAAGCCCTATCATTATCTAGTGTTGATTATTTATTTGCTCAGTTAGAAACTAAGGCGCGTATGCCAATAAACCGGAAAAGGTAAACAAAAATTGGACTATATAAAAGATGGCAGCGGGTTCCACAGCCTGCAATTTCTAAGAAATGCTCTAGAACAACAAAATTATTGTCACGCAATTTTGTTTCGGTGTTTGCACGTATTTGTTCATAAAAATAGAAAACTTACTGTAAAGATAACCATGCAAGAATACTAAACTTCTAACTAAACCCGTGCCAGTATCAGCCTGGTAAAAGGTCGCATTTGATTAAATGGTCCTTGCAAGGCATTGCATGGTTCGAGATGCCAAGGATGCAGTTTGTAGCCGCCCGTTGTGTACTGTGAATTGAACGAGTGATGAAGACAGACTGGCCAGACTATATTCCTCACTGGCTTAACCGAAGTGAGGTCTCACCTGAGCGAAGAACATAAGTTGTCTCGTCCTAACACACTGCAGGCGCTATTTTTTATAAGAACCATGCAGAAAATTTTGGCTGAGACTGGGGTTGTTCTTAACTTTCCTCATACATTTGTTTAAAATCTCCAATGTTATTATCAACCTTGTTCCCAGGCTCTTTCTTCTCCCAAGAGAAAGACCCTGGTTGAGTCTTAAAGGTCTTGTCACGTGCCATCCAGATTCCGGGTGGTTAAAAATAAAATTTAAGCGGAAGATGTGCTTAAAATGTATTCTTGCTCTTATTTAGCCCAGTGTAGCAGCCTCACTATAAAGTATATTATGCAACATTAACATCGTCATAAATAGTATGCAAAAAAAATATCACTGTTTTCACTTACGTGTTGTCCTTGGTGTAGTGGAACCCGCAGGAATTGTAGTTGGAGGGACTAAGGGTGCTGTAAAATACGGTTAGTTAATGTCAAAGGCCGACAGTAGTAGAAATTGCTATATTTCACTACTTTCCAAATTGTCCAAACAACCAGGCGCTACTTGCCTTTAAGTCAGGGGCCACGGAGAAGGAGAGGCTGGATAGGGCTATAGCCCCACCACTTTTATAAAAATAATAAAGAGTTACTAAGAAAAGAGTGTTTTTAGCCCCACGACTTTGAGTTACTCGTCAGCCCCACCAGTTTCAAGGTAGTTCCCCGGTCCCTGTAAGTTAAGGTGGCTAGAAATAGTTTTTGAGGGTTCTCTTCACAAGAAAACAGTTTAATTTTATTTGTATTACTACTGCCTTTAAGGTAGCAACATGACCATATAATAGTTGCACATTTCCTTTTCACTTTATTTTTAATATTTTGAAGTCATCAAATGTTACTATGGTAACGTAGCAAGAGTTCTAGTCAACTACCTTAAAACCAGAAAAACCAATTTTCCGCAGAATTTGTACTGTGAAATTTTTTCAAACTTTCAAAAACTGTTTTCGACGTTAAAAACTACCATCCTGCCAACTTTCAAAAAATTCTGTAAGAAAGTTTTAGGGAAATAAAAAACTATGCGATTTTCTCGTTCATTCTGTTTGCTTCTTACAGAATTTTTTCCTTCGATCAGAGTAAAAATTCCCGTTCGTTCTTTACCACAGTGCAAAATTTGAAAAATTTTTATCGTCAACTTTCAGAGATATTTTTGGTCGAAATCCAAATTTTCCAAAAATTTCGAGGGTACAAAATCACCATTTGCGTTTGCATTTCCATTTGAGCATGGGGCGCGCGCACAAGGACACACAATCGGCCGTGACTCAGATCAGTGGCAGTGTTCAGCGGCCTAGGTTGCGCGCGCCAAAAAACTATTTCGAGCCACCTTAACTTAAAGCACAGACTTACAAGTCATACTGTCGTCTTTCACAACGGGAACTCCAGAGACGACCCATCGAATCAGTACGAGGTTTTCAGTTGGGTGTTTAGTTTCCTATCTATACACAGTAATATTACACACAATCTTAAATATACTCCGTAAATCGTGGATTAGTTTTGAATATTGATGCGATCCTGGTAAACTAATAAAGTGTATGACCTGTTGATTGCTCTGGTGACTTGCCCTCTAATAGAAAGCTGGCTTCCCCACGTTGCCAGCGTAGGTAATTCGATACTCCATGTGGTTTAAGGTGCCCAACATGTTAACGAGAAACACAGGTTCGATTCCCGGTTGAGACACGTTTTCACAGATAGTTTATGCATAGGTATAGGTAATGAATAGAAATGTCTTACCGGAACAAGTCAGGCAGCAATCCCCAGGATGTGCCCGGATGGGGTTTGGACAGTTTACGTTTGGACATCTTAACTGGTGACAAGTAACCGATGATTGCTTGAAAAAGAAACAAAACAGACAATTTTTAAAACATTCATTTTATCTAAACACACCGATTTGACTGCAGAGTGAACTAAGATTTAAGGAGCTGTATTCATTTTCACGGTTTTAGAGGATGTTCAATACAGAAAGGCATTCGATATACAGCTATTTCAAAAAAAGTTGTCGTAGTCAACAGTCGATACTGGAGCCGCAAAGAACTTTGGGTATACTCATAAAGAGTGATATTGCGCCAGCGAAGGTTGTTACTGCATTATGTCAATGCTTACAGTAGTGATTATTTGTGCTGCTTGGATCCCATAGTTCCTTTCGGTTTCAGTATTGGACTATTGACTATGACAACCTTTTTTGAAATAGCTGTATTTCTCTGCCAAATGTTATACCGTATTTTTATCAATTAGATGCTCACTGCATTTATTTAAAACCAAGCCCTATCGACCCGTCGTTTTTAACGGAGAAGGCGTCTAGTCAGAACTAGGCGTTTATTTACGGGGATAAAAATTTTTTCAAAAGATTTTTTCAGTTTATTTTTTTAAATATTTGACTACAAATAGTGTCAACCTAGAGGCTATAACTATAGCATGTTACATCATTTACTCACGTTGACATATGAGAGAGAACATAATCAAGGGTATAAACAATAACAGTAACAAGTTTTTTATAACCATGAATTTTAGGTTAAAACTTTAGTAACACTTCTCTAGTATGAGTTCGAATAGACGCCGGACACCGAACAAACGACGGGAACCCAGGTTAGGCCCAAGGTGTTTATTGTAAATTCAGGTCTGTCGTCCCGGTGTTTTAACAGGGTACTCAGGCGTCTAATCGGAGCTAGGCGTTAAAACGAGTAAAAACGGTAGTTTAAATACTACTTGTATATGATTACATCTAGTAATATCTTCAAAATGTAAACTAGCACCGACAGTTGTTGGTAATAGCATTGACTGTTAATTACGAAAGAAAAATAAACTTTTACGCCTTTTTTGGCAGAACTGAATAACGGGAAACAACTTTAAACGAGTGGATTGAAAAAAAATATTTTGTCATCTAACACATTTATGTGAATGCTCTAAAGCAACTTTGAGACGTGTTTGATGGTCTGTAAAGACGCTTTGCTCACCTTACAAGTGCACACAAAACACTTAGGTCCGTAAGTGCGCAGCTGAGGGTGCCACGAAGATCCTTCTTTGTAAAACCTTCCCATGCTGTAGCATCCAACACGTGGCGAGGGAGCAACAGTAGTTCCTGCAAAGATAACCGCATGTCACCAATCCAGTCAGACCTCTATTACCTTGAGTGTCAGCCAATACTATATTAGTAGACACAACATGTCATATCATACAATCCGACCTCTATTAACCCTTTCTTTGTATCTATATAACATTCTTAATTATCAACATCAATCAGGCCTCTGCATGTTAGCTCTACATGTTTCTGAATAACCCACTTATACTACATACAATAAACATTTTTTTCTATATTTCTATATTTTTTATTTTTTTCCTTCTAATTTCTTTTTCTTCTCTCTTCATTTTTTTCTCTCTTTCCTTCGTCCTGAATTTTCTTCAACCTGAACCTTCTTCCTTCCTTTCTTTCGTTTCTTTCTCCAAAATCTTACTTTTTTCCCGTCATTTTTTTTCTTTCTCTTTAACACTTCCTTCTTTTTTTCTTTCCTCTTTCTTCCTTCCTTCCTTCCTT
>JAOBRG010337404.1:0-14933 GCA_027574985.1 Umimayanthus nakama | reverse complement strand
TTTCAGTTTCCATATTTGGACATATTGCAGTATATAAGATTTATACCGTGAGTAGAGAGCCAATTAGATTACCGGAATTTCAATATCCAGTGCTCGGTATTTAATAATTAGGTTTAGTTGTAGTAAGTTATAGTAAGTTACAGTGCTCTGAAATAATCCCAATGTATTCGTACTTTGAAATAATCCCAATGTATTCGTACTTTGGTTCAGAAAAAAATACGTGTTGTTGTTGCGATAAAACGTGAATTATTAAATAACAATACTACTTTTATCAAAATGAAACACAGATTTGATCAACAAAGGTTGATACGGTGTGTTTTGATGTGTAGCTGACGTTTCGAGCGTTAGCCCTTCGTGGCTGGAGCAGGCGAAGTTTGACAGTTCTAACAGTTGCTTCATTTTCTTCTTGCCTATTGACACCCACTCGGTCTTCAGTTTGAGTGTCAGTTGCTCCTTCTACTTCTAGTTTATTGACACCCATTCGCTCTTGTTAAGTTTGAGTATCTTATTCTGAAACGTCTTTGTTGGCGAGCTAGCTTTGTTGCTTTGGTTTGTGTACATTTTCATCTTTTTCTTCTTCTTTTTTTAATAGTTTAACAGTTTGTTGAATGGAATTGATGGAAGAATCAAAAAGTCCTCTATCACTGAATACTTTCTACCTTTACAAATGGAAGCTTGGGTTATTGACACTAGTGTATTAGGCGGTTGGAGTGAGTTGGTTTTTGTAACACGTTTCAGATATAAGAACTCCAGATATCTGGACTATTTTTAGCTGTTTTGATACCACTGTAGTTGCTAAAATTATACGGCGCCGAACCAAATAAGCGAAGGTCAAACTAGGAAAGATTCCTGCTTTGAGTTTGCTGTTTCTAAGGAAAACGGACCCTAGGCAAAACTGTAATAATTCAAATAGAATTTTTGTTCGAAAATTGTACAATGTTAACAAACCTACACACAAACAACTGGCTGTACCAGTGGCTCTACTGTTGCTCCAAATTAGGTTTTCTGCTGTTTTTACTTCCAATTTTATACAACTTGAGATTTCATGCTTCATTGTAGAATACTTTTTAATGTCATAATTATTCGAGTTTAAAATGTTGCCATATGCTCCTTATTTTATAAAAATCTTTTTTTATAAGAACACGACTCACGAGGCTGAAAAATGCCTAAAACTCGTTTAAAAAACGTGCTGATGAAAGGCGAGAAAGTAAATTAAATAAGTACAATATTTTTTGCTGTATTTTCTTTTTACAAGCCAGCTAGTGTATCTGCTAATTCAATAAAGCGTATTTGCGCTTCCGGTTAAATTTTACAAACGGAAAATAATAACTGTACTTCTCAAAATATTTAAAAAAATTCAGTCTCAGCTCAACAACTAGACGTTCTTATAAAAATGAGTGTGTTTGGTTGTTGGTCCAGGTTATGTGTAAACTCACCTTGTCTCGTTCTTTCAATCAAGGGTTACTGAAATCAACAGTGTCACGAACGTCCAGCTTATAACCTTCCCGGCAATTTAACTTGGAATCTAGTTCCTTGCTGTGGTTCTCTTTAAAGCGAAATACGTTAAAACAAGGAATCAAAACGTTCTTAAAATATTTAGAAAAGAACCTCACCTTTTTTGTAAAATTATCTTATCTTTGCACTTGCAAGCTTGTTATTCATTCTACTTGTATAACATTACCCGCCCACATTTTGATATTGGTACACCAAGCATTCAGTCAGGGTAAATGAAAAGAGGTTGATGCACAAGTAAAATGTGTCGGGAATGTTAACATCTTCGATCTTGCTTAACTAGATACTTTACGTTGCTTAAAAAACATTCCCCGGATTCGAAACCGAGATAGTATATGTTTTGCAAGATGAGGATAAGGTTGAATTTGAGCAAAAAGTAAGGATTACCATTACCACGACATTTCCACGCGGCAAAAGTTTCCATTAAGGCAAGAGCAAGCCATAAACTACATTTTACAAGCTTACGATGACACACGGGGCTGCTGTTAAGAGCCCGTTGAGGTATCATGATCAAACATGAAATGAAATAATTATTTAGTTCTTATTGAGATAGCGTCTCCAGTACATGTATTACAGAAAACGCTTTTTTTAACTGGCAGTTGCGACAAACAAACAATTTGTTCATATCAAATTCGATTCTGGTTGTAGTACTTACAGATTCTTGACCTCAAAGCACCAGAGAGCAACTACGCTTTCAGAATGCTGGCAAAACTGTTTTCAAAATATCTTACTATTTTTTGCCTTTTAGAAGTTGACAGGGAGTCTGGACGTACTCTGCTGTTGACATCATTCTATTTTTGGTTACAGCTGTTCATCGAAGCTTTTACTGAACAGATGAAGGTGGGATTGGATTTTTAGAAGACTTCTCCTCTCTAGTTGTTTTGACTCCGACAGTTAATTATTTATTGACTGATTTGAATGAAAGTTTGCATATGTATGGTACAGTACTTTATGTTATGAATAAATCCGATAAGACTTCACAATTTTTGTTGCTGTGTTTTTGTCTATAGACTAAACTACTTTTCACACTACATTGTTGTCGCAGTGTTTTTGTCATTTGATTTAATTGCACTTTACACCTACTCTACTCTCTCCTTGCGTTTTCCCTGACATTGTGACACTTTTAATATATTGTTCCAATTTCAAGCCCTCAATTTTGGGTTCAACTTATCAGGTGTTTGTGTCAGTGCCAAGTTTGTTCGATTACCTCACCGATAACAACAAAATATGTGCTGCACCGATGACACTCCTTAATTTTATAAAAAAAATCCTTTTTTTATAAGAAAATTTAGGTATAATGCACCAAATCTTATAAAAATAACGACATTTTAAGAACAGCTGAGGCAGAAACCCACCCAAGCCTCAGTCCAAAAAAACAGACTATTTTTTAAAAAAAGAAGCGCATTTAATCAGTTCTTAAATTATTCTCACTCACCAGTCAATCGCCATCACGGCGTTATTCACAGCTTCGTGCTCACAGCTTCTATTTTTTTGCAAATACAATTTTAGTGAGGATCACTTTGCAGTTTGTTTGTTTTGCTTTTCTTTTTTTTCTCTTTTATCTTGCTCAATTGCAGTCTCTTATCACCCGAGTCTTGCTGACGCCGTCTCCAGCTTAATGGATCAATGTTTTCGCCCAGTGTTAGAGCCATCTTCT
Organism: Umimayanthus nakama; assembly: GCA_027574985.1. Classification (NCBI taxonomy): domain Eukaryota; kingdom Metazoa; phylum Cnidaria; class Anthozoa; order Zoantharia; family Parazoanthidae; genus Umimayanthus; species Umimayanthus nakama. The sequence continues at coordinate 11,764 of JAOBRG010337404.1, read as the reverse complement.
GCCGATGGAAGCAGAAAAAGGAATAATGAGTAACGATGACAAAATCGAACCGAATAATGAATAATGAACAATGTAGTATTTCTCTGCAGGAATGAGCAATAATAGAAAAAGTGGAAATGAGTTCTGAATCACGAGATAAATACAGCGGCTTGCGCTGGTATTCCTCGCTATGCATGATCAACATGTTTGCTATTTTTATGATTTTTTTTTATAAGAACGTCTAATTTTTCGGCTGAGGTGGAACGTTCTTGATGATTTCAACCTCAAACGGTTCTTAAAACGCTCATAGTATAATGGGAGTGCAACTATTGTCTCCTTTTTGCATAAATCAACCGGAAGCATAAACCATTTTGATTTTAAAACAAGCCGCTACCTTGACTGGAGAGAAAGAATTTATAAAACTTAAAATAATTGAACAAAAGTTATGTAATAACAACGTTGTACACATGGAAAAACAATTCTGTTGCATTGTCCAAAACACAAATTCTTCGCTTTTCCTCAGGAAGCTCGGGAGTTGGGATTGTTTAAACACAGATGGCCTTCTGTCCGCGACGACAAAATATAAAACCATTCTGGAAGCCGTGATTATCGAATACGATTGTTTAGCCTAGGTTTCCGACTGTTTTACTGACTAAACGAAGCTTCCGTACTTTAACAATCTTTATTCCGTCCAATACAAAAAAGAATTAGCGAACCTAAGACCCTCCAGACGGCTCGCGCATTGTAAGATTAATTCACGCATAACAAGTCAAAACAGGGTAAATTTACGTTTGCCGTTTACACGTTGGTGACATTTTGAGCATGAAAAAAAGCTGTCTTTTTTTCACCCAAGAAATCCCTGACAATCAACTACTTGTAAAATAAGAACTATTGCATTTTTTGAGTTGGTTCCGGACTGTTCAAAGATGTTCGAATTAGTCAAACGAAACGTAGAACGTTGTTTTTGGTTCCTTTTTCACGTTATCACGACAATTCTGATGTTGAAACAATGTTTTCCACAAGCCTAATAACAAACCAGCCCGGGGGCGGGGAGGAAAGTGCCTCTCTAGACAGCAGCTGCTCATTTGCGTGTAAACAGCTTGAGGCTTGCTCCTTCTACACAAAACTACATTCAAGTAATATTATTCGTAAAATATTTGCCACAATTTTAATTACTGTTTGATATTTTCCTCACTATGTTGATGACAACACTGCCAATTTGAGATACTTAAAGGCAGTTTTTGTTACTTTTCACTCTTTCCACTCTTTCCACTAACTGATAACCCTGCCTAAGAAAAGAGGGCGAGAGAGAGATGACTTTTGGGAAAATCCTTGGGGTGTGAGCCATTGAACAGTCTTATCGTCTAGTTTTTATGGTTTGAACGTTGCGGAATGTTTCGTTTTGCTGAAATCATGTTTTGACGTACTCCTAGGGCAACCTTCTCTTGTTTTATTTTTAAAAAGAGAAGCTCTCTGGTTTTCTGAGCTCATGTTTTGTCAAAAGTGGTTGACTATCAAAGCCAACATTTTGCCTAGGTATTTCACCAGAAGCCGCGCCAAGAAACTGGCGGCGGAGAGCAAATCCGTTGGTTTTTTTGAGGATCATTACGATTCTGATCCGGATATACGCGGAGTTGAAAACACACTTTTGCAATTACATAGCGCCGGTTCTTCTACGGACACGATTGACTCAGAAGATTTAAATCAAATAAATCTACTCTAATTCAAAAACATCAGCTTTCAAAATGGACAATGAACTAATCTCAGAAATGGTTGAAGCCGAGATTGGCAAACGTTTGGCAGAGCGGAAGGAAAGAGAGCTTATTACATCCATTGTTGAGGCAAATGTATAAAAGGCTCAGACATTGGGAAACATTAAAATTCCACAACTTTCATGCAACGCAAAGGAAGACGTAAACAATTTTATTGGACTTCCGATAAAAAGGCAGAATGTCTTCCTATTTAATTGCAAGACGAGGCTGCCAGTTGGCACAATTCTCTGGAGAACGCTAGTATGTTAGGTTATGAGGAACATAAATCCGCACTAAAAGAAAGGTTTCAGCCAAAATCAGCAAAGTGGCTTCACCGACAAAACCTAGGTCAGAGAAAGCAAGGCTTAGTCGAGTCTGTAGCCGATTTTGCCAAAGACATCCGCAAACAGTGTCAGCGTTTAGAGTTACCTAAAACTGATTGGGTATTTTACTTTGTAAATGGCTTAAGGCCTGAACTGCAAGAAGCATTAGTGGTTCAACAGCCAACAGCTCTTGAGCAGGCAATAAGCTAAGTATTGCAGAATTAAAAGAATCCTTTCAGAAAAAGCAGCTTTCTTCCATCTCACGTGAGGATATCGGTCAGATTATTGCCAAAAAAGTAAAGGAAAATGCACAGAAACAGACCGTGGCTGCTTTTCAACAAGTTCAACAGTCAAACTTAGGTAGTGATTATGTGGATTTAGTTAAGACACTTCAGCAAACGATGGATGCTAATTTACGTGAGTTACGCGGTCAAAGGTCAAATTTTCAACCTAGAAATGATCACAGAGGCCAAGGATTCCAGGAAAGAAATACAAGGAGTAATTTGAGGGTCTCTGTCTGCCAATGGTGCACCCGTAAGGGGGTATGTTTCCTATAAATGTCGTTTAAGATTACAATCTAATGACCCAAGGATTCCTGGAGCAGATGGGGAACATCAACTGTATAGAAACGTCTCTCCACAAAACTCATTTGCAAAAAATTATTGTTTTACAAAAAAGAGCTGTACTGTGTGCGCCTAATTAACTTTGCACCTTTCCGCTCACATGCTGTACCATTCCTTATTCAATCTAATATCTTGCCTATAACAATGGTATACTTATGGTGTTCAACCGTGATGCTTTTAAAATGTTTATAATAATTTTGCACCATATAATATTACACATCTCTTTACTCCCACTCAAGAAAAGCACACATACAACACCCGTTCTTCATCATATGGTGACTATTATATCAATCATTCTAGGCTAAATCAGCATAAAAACTTGTTTTCAATTATGGGAGCAAAAATTTAGAACAGTATACCACAGAACATCCGAAAGCTGCCAAATCATATTTTTAAGAGAAAAGTTCACGCTCTTCTTCTCGAAGTTCTTAAGAGTCAGGACACTTATGCTGATTTTATAACAATTATTTCTGAAATGAAAAAACTGTAAACAATTTTTCCTCTAATTGTCCTACCGTTTTGGTGAGTTTTCTTTAACTTGTAATGGTTTTCCTTTTGCGTTTTATCAGTTATATTTTTGTTTTGTTTTGTTTTTCTAAGCCGTCCCAACACATCACCTGCCTCGAATAGCTCTGCTATTTGCAGGTGGTGTGTAATTTGTAAAATTTGACTAAGCTTTAAAAAAGATTGTTGTTGTTGTTCCACCCTTTTCCCAACACCAATCTCAGCCTAATGTCCTTAGAACTCCTCCCTTAAAACCGAGGGAAGAGGCCACAAAGTCGTGTCTTAAGTTTGCAGAACCCAGCACAGACCAGCAGAAAGGATTGCCTTCTCACGAGCCAGATAAGTGAAAAGTATTTTTATGACCCACACTCTGCCCTAGGCGAGTGATAACGCGAGTCTAGATGATGAGAAAAAACTTTCAAACGCTCCTGAAAATATATCTTCTTACCAAGTATCTCAAAATTATGCAGATACAAAGGAAGTAATTGTTCACCGACGTAAACCACATGAAATAGTGGATATTAAAAAAGAAAATACTTTTTAAAGCAATCAAATATTGTTCAAAGATGAGCAAATTACAATTAAGGATCCTTGCAAGCTAGGATCTATTTAAGAAGTTATTACAATGCATGTAGACGTTCCAAAAGAAACAGGCAACGTTAGCGTGCTTCAAGAAAATGCAAGAAAAGACAAAAAATGTCGACGAAGCATTTTAGAACAGAAGCAAAACAAGTTTCCCTTGCTAGACTCAAGCCGTCAGGTTAGAAAGATACATCGAGCGTTCGATGGGTTCTCTATGAAAAACCGTCCTTACAGAGAACAGAGCAAAGAGGTTCAAAAACAATTTTCATCTAAATTACAAGTTCTAAAAGATGTTAATTTTAGTCAGAATAAAGGAGTAAAGGCAGCAGCGCAAAATCAAAAGATAAATGTTTCTTCCGAAACTTTTCGAGGTGCCGCTACATTTCGTTGTTTCAGCAGTCTGCATCCTTCACCTGAGCAAAAGAAAACTGAAAACAGTTTCTATGGCTCCTATGCTTGTAGGAGTACGCAATATCCGCCTTTAAAGGTGAAAAGGAAAAGTGATAAGTTTGAAGAAAATTCTAGGTCTGCTGATAATCAGGAATTGTCGCCGCAAGTAAAATTCTTAACGCTAAAACGTAGCAATGACAAAGAAAAACAGCCTGTTGCTGCATCTTGTTGTTATCAAATCGGACAAAATTGGTGCTTACATCTTAAATTAGTAAAAGAAACTAAATTTGAGGTCTTGGAGAGTTATACTGTTTTCGATGAACCTGAAACAGTAGTTCGTTGCACAGATTTTTTTTTTTGACAAAAGGAAGTCACAACTTATAACGTTTATTATGGCTTTACGTTTTGAAGAGCAAAGAAGGCATATTCTTCAACCAATTGCAAAGGAAGTACAAGTTAGAAGTTTTGTTGACTTCTTATCGAGTAATTTGCTTTTCTTGCTAAACCTCACTTTTGCTTTTTATCATTTGAATCACACGTTGTGGAAATCGAGACCTCCTCCAACGAAGCATCCACCCGCTATGCAGATGTTACTACATTAAAGGGGCCTGAATCCAACACGGCACTAAACTAACAGTCTATGTAACCGGCTGCTTAAAAAAGTCAGGTTATGAAACTTGCGTAGCTTCAAGGGTTATGAAATTAGTTGTGAGCTCGTTTAGGTTTAAAATATTAATTTGATAATCTAGCAAAACAGACACAAATTGACAATTTCGTGTCTTAAAATACGTAGGACGGTAACTGGAAACAATTAAACAAAGTTAGCTGCTTTTGATCTTGAAGCTAAATATTTAATTTTATGGACTGGCTCAATACCTGGTTGTAATCCATCAGTCAGCAACTCATGCACTTATTATTTTGCAAGTCTCTGACAACTCCTAAATAGAACTCTTGTCAAGTTCTTCAAGTTAAAAAAACTGTTAAAAAAAGAACAGCCAAAGAAACGTTGTTCCAAGTTATCACGATCTAAAAGTGTATGAAAGCAAACACTTGTTAACTGCAACAGCAAACAAAAGAAATGTAAGGAGCACTGAATCAGCAAAACTATAGCTCAGTTCAAATGGATGTTCACAATGTTATCAACAGAACAAAAAGCTCCAAGATCACAAGCCACAAAGGCAACGACAACTTAGCCACTTCCTGAAATTTCAGGAAACAAAGGTGTTTACTACACTTTCTTGTGTGTTATTGATCAAGAACTTATGTGTCACCGAAAACGAGAAAAGCAGATATGGAACTAGCGTATGCGTGTTACTGATTCAGCCAGTACACATGCTCACAAGACTGACTGTTAATCCCACCTCAAATCAGTCTAACGGTGTCATCCTTGATGAACTTGAGGTCATTTGTTGCACTTTGAATGGTCTTTTGACCATTCAACTAGAACAGATGAATGCTGATATTGAAGCATCTCGTGAAGCCACCGTTACCTCGAAAACAGAAATCGTTGCCTTTTGTGTCCTGAGACTCAGCCCAGCCAACCTGACCCTGTATGGTCTTTTCCAAGACTTATTTTGCTCCCGCCCAGCAAGGTTGCCCGATGTTTTCTCCGTTAGCCCTCCCTCGGCTGTTCAATTGCAAGTTTCCACCATTCCTGAACAAACTCAACTTGTCATTCCTTATGTGCTTTTAGGGCTCCCAGCATCACTACTTCTATTGTTAATTTCCGCATGACCAGGCTACTTAGCTCGATTAGCTTTGCTATTTTCTAGGTAGCTTGTGCTATCCTCCTGCAATTACCCGTACCATAGTTTTATCCAACTGTAAATGTTCATCTTGGCACAGAAATAAAGTTGTTGTTGTTGTTGTTGCATCTCAAACGGTGTAGTCACCAACGAGGCAAAACTATTGCTCCGAGCAACCAGGGACCAGACAACGACATTTGATAAATGTGTCAAAAACTTTGAACAGTGCATACTTTCCATGAGCCAGTTACTTTACATTGAACCGTTGTTGGATCTTTGCTATTTATGCTTGCTACAACTAAATAACCAAAAGAATACGTTTTGCTTTACCTAATCATCAATAAAAAAAAATGTACAAAAAAATAAAAAATAAAAGTCGACTAGCATATCTAAATTTTCACTAAGACTATTCACATACCTAAAATTGTCGCTTCAAAAGGAACAAAGAGTAAAGATGAGTTATAAACAAACAGAATTCTTCTTTACAAGTATGTTAACCTTGACATACGTTTTAGGAAATAGTAAACCTCTTTCTGCTGAAGCGCGGGACCGTATTTCGATGTCTTTGCCATTAGGGTGAACTTGTGTACCGATCGCTCCCGTGCTCAGCGTGGACATAAATGCTCATTCATTTATTTCCATTCCATATAATAATACTTTGACTTTTGTTTGATCTGAGGTTTAGTTATGATTAAAAAATCATAACATCGGTTAAAAGTACTAACTAAGACAGTTTTATCTCAGATTTATGGTTACTCTTCCATCTGTTAAAGGGTAAAAAAGGTTTAGGGTCAAGATCAAGGTTACGAATCGTGTTTTAAAAGTCGCCTAATTGATTGTATTATAACAAACAAATTGGTTAACTAGTTTGGGAACCATGACCTAACAAAAAAGGGATATTTCGTATTCAGCACTTTTCTAGAACTTTCTATAATATTCTTTACGGAGCTTTGTGGGTTTTGCAAGCTTTTAGTATCGGGTTTTAGTGTTTGTTTTCTGGTAGATTTTCATGGTAGACAAGCAAAATGTTTTAAGGCAAGCGATTTTAAAAGTGATACTCCGCATGTTCACAGCTGGACGCTGGACTAAGGGGCTGTCCCTTAGCTATTAAATATCATTATATACACAGATCACTAGATAACGGCAACGGAGCTCTCTGATTGGCTCCTGCACAACTAGAATCTCAGCTCATATCCAATGTGTAGCGAAATTCAAGATGGCGGCGAGGCTTGCCGAGCTGACAAAGGAAGAAATTGTGGCTTTACTCAAAAAAAGGCCACACCAGAAAACACGAAAAAAAGCAAAGAGAAATGAAGTCAAGATTCTTATCGGTACGTCTACGGAAATGAAGAAATACTTCAAATAATTATAAATTTAAAACAAACATTGAAACATTCATTTAAAACTCCGGTGTTTGTTTAACGAACTCAAACATGAACACAACTCACAAATAAACTTGCCGGAATCAAGTATCATTCGACTATTGAAAAGAATGTTGATTGATAATTTGTATATAATAAAACAATTATTCCACTCGCTCTCGTCGTAATGAGTTGATAGCCAACTCGGCGCTCCGCGCCTCGTTGGCTATCAGCTCATGTACGACTGGAGCTCATGGAATAATTGTTAATTGATAGCCAGCGCCCAGTTGGGAACTTTGAGTTATATGGACAAAATAGTCTTGGCTCCAAACTAGGATTTTACTAACGCAAAAAGTGCTTGAACTTCACACGTTCCTTTTGGCGGACTTTCTAAGAATTTCATGATGAATCATTTCACAATTCGTTTTACACGTTCATAGCGCTGATAATGGTGATTAGCATGAAGTCATTACGCAATTTCATGCAGCCAATCAGAACATAGCGAGAAGAAAAGAATATAAAGAGGTGCAGAGAGGTTCACGGTAGTCTTTATTCTTGGTTTTTATTCTTAGTTTTATTCTTAGCATTGTTCTGATTCTGTTGTTATTCTTATTCTTGTTTATATCCTTCAGTCTCAAACTTCCTCTTAGCCTTCTTCCTATCCTAGCTCTTACCTTACTACTTAAAACAGAAAATATCAGATCTTTCGAGAATTATAAAGTCATGAAGAAAGTCTGCCTTTCGAACTGAGAGTGGGAAAGATGTGAAATGACATGGGGAGAAATATAAACATGAGAAAAAGAAGGGTCAGCAGACATCTATTTCCCATTGCGGTAAAAATGTTTAGTAACGCTTTTAATTTTACAAACGACAAATAAACAAAGTAAACTAAAAGTGATTGGCCTATAACTGATAATTATTAATTAACCAGCTATTCTTAAATCTAGCAAAACTTTTTTTCATAAAATTTATAGGAACTTCAGCTTGGCTTCCATAGGATCGGCCACGATAACTGAAGCGTAGGATCGCTCACGATGGCCCGATCGCTGAAACTTCGTAATTCCGTATAATAACTGACGATGGCCCGATCGCTGAACGTGTTTCCATATAATCGCTGATGATCGCCCGATCGTTGAAAGTGTTCCATATAATCGCTGACAATCGCCCGATCGCTGAAAGTGTTTTCATGTAATCGCTGACGATCGCACGATCGCTGAAAGAGTTTCCATATAATCGCTGACGATCGATGGCAGTATTTTTAGCTGTACGACGATCGTAAGCGATGATATGAGAACTAGGTTTTTCAAAAAAGTTGCAATGGTATTTTGTTTTCAAGCCACACGATGTGTGTATAAAGAAATAACCTCACTATCAATACCAGATATTCACTTTCAAGTTTATGATAAGCGGACTCAGCTTTTGGAGTCTGTGATTGTTCACCCAACACAACCGAATACTCACTTGCTCGAAAGTACATCAGTTTTTTCTGAGTGAGCTGCGAGTTGAAAAAAAATCATGTACTTGTTTTCAGCGATTTATCGTTCCTTTTCTACAAATTTCGCGTAGTCTGTCTGTCCTTTGCCAAAATGATGAAATCGTCGCTTTCAACTTAAACACAAGACTTACATAGCTGCAAAATAGTGTTTGGATTCATAGTTTCTCAACAAAATAAGTTAACACAAATTTCCAAAGCTGTTGCAAGATCTTTTTTAAACTATCAGCAATATTATGTTTAGATTTGAACAAAATACTCACGAAACTCATAAACACGTGCAATATGCTTTGTGCATTGCGCCATTTAATCTTATGAAATCAACAAACAACTAATAACTTTTGATATTTGCGCGTCTTTCTCAGAACAAATGTGCACAAAGACAGAAAAAATTCCAAGTTTAAAAGGCGGTAGCTTGTTTTCTGAACTACTGCAATCGGTAAGTGCGGGGTTAAGAAAGATAATATGGTACAAAAAGTGTTTGTGGAGTTGGGTTGTAATTGATTCCGGGATGAAAGTTGTTGTTTGTTATCGTTTTCACTGTGCCATCACCGTCCACCGCAATAAACTGATTGTCATCCTCTCGGGTTTGGAAGCTTTGGTACCTCCCATTTATAGCTGGCAAAAACTCGGCTGTCTGTTGCACAGATTGTTGGACCTGCAAAAAGATGGTGAATTAAATTGCAGAAAGAGAGAAGCATAAAGATTTTTGTGTGTTCTGTTAAAAAGGCAAAAATGCAAGGAACAAAATTTAGAAAGAAACGTCAAAGTGTATTCATAGCTTCATTTCAGGTATTTTTTTCAAAGAAAAAATGTTTGAAAATGAATAGAAATATGCCTTTTCAATAAAACAAGCGTGCTGATAATAGGAAAGGAGTGGAAAGGGGAACCATTTCAAAGTATTGAAGAATCTCAGATATGAAAAAAAAATTGTATTTTTTCTTTATTCGTGATAAGAAAAGCGTACGCTTTTCATCACAATAAGTAAAAATAAATTTTAATAGTTAAAATGAAAGATAGATATGTTACCTGAAGAGTTACTACTCCATTCTCTACAACCAGAAATTCCTTGTCATTCGCTGGATTTGAAAACGTCCAGTATATGTTCACACCAGACGTTTCAGTAGCTACCCACTGACCTAAAACGAAAGTTGTAAGGTACTTGGGGTTAAAACCTTGTAGGCTAGACAATAGGTAGGTTAAGCACCACGTAGACCGCGAAAGGGCAAAAAAAGCGCCAGAAACTGACTCGTAATTAAGTTTTGCAATACTCAGTCCATTTTTCTTACGAAACTAATTTTTCACCTTTAGAGAAAAGAGTAGTGTTATGCAACCATAGCAAGCGGCACTGCAAAGAACTTTGTGTCTAATTTATGTTATATTCGTTTGCTCCTTCACAAGGATTGTACATGATGAGTATTCTCCAAATACAAGCCTGTTGAAAGGGAGAAAACTTCAAGTGGGAGCAGTGAAGGTAGGGGAAAAATCTGATTATGGCACACCCAAATTACTTCAAAGTTTTGGTAGCCTCTGCACAGACGCTTAATATTTATCGTAAAGGTCTGCGGAGACGCCTACACTGATGTATTTGGTGTCAAAATATTATATATTAATTTGAAAATTGAACAATCTTTGGTGCTTACAGGTAGCCTTCGTCTATGCGCAGTGTCTCAAAGCCTTTCATAAAAAGTGTCAATGTTTATCAGCAGTAAATCACTGATCAAAATCACTGATCAACCAGATTTAAAAGAGTCGTAACAACTTTTTCTTCAACTTTTTGGCACGAAAATTAAACATAAATAACGAAGAGTTGAGGCTTAATTTAGGTGACTGGGCACCCAAAATTACCAGAGCTAATTTTGTTGCCGCCAATTAAATGGTTCGGAGCAAAGAAGAAAACGTCAATGAGGCAAGACATGCGAGATAAAATCATTTGCATAAAAAAATTATACATTAAGGAAACCACCACAATATCCATAGAAGAAAATTCATAAAGTTGAACAAAGCAATGCTAAAACGCGAGACTAGGATTTTTAAAAATACATATCAAAAAAAATAAAACTTAAGACCTTGTTTGAAAAATTGTATGTCAGTTCAAAGCTTTCGATTAGAGATTCATCCAACTCAATCCAAACTCTTTGGCAACGTGTCTCATATTGCGTTGACCATTATCAATTGACGACTGAGTTGAGCAAATTTCCCAAAGCACTGTTTCCGCTGAGATGAAGGTACAGCCAAAGAGTTGTGGTAATAGGAAAAGTGTAATTTTAATACGTTAATTTTTCATTGAGCCAACTTACTGTCATTGGATATACCGTCGCCATCCGCCGTCACAGTTGTCGCGTCTTTGCGGCGGAGGTAACCGTTGTTTGTGTGACTTCCGAGGGCCCATAAGTTGTATTTCTTGCCCGAAACCAGCGGGTAACTCGTTGAACGACTATAGAAAGACAAGAGATCAATTTAGAGCAATCAAGGATTGATCTTTCTCTTGTGTAATAAATTATGTAAGCGAAGTTGCATATAGTGCAAGTGAGTGACAAACAAAGCCGACAACACAAGACCACAGTTTTTAATACATATACACATATTAATACACATACCTAAAAACATACATACTGATGCATGTACACTTAACCATGGCCATAATTAATTTAAACACGGTTACCATCTTATCAGGATTTACAATGTTAATAGTCTACATTTACAAAGTGGAACAGAAAGTCTATAACTCTAATTATCTTGTAGCATGTAGTAAAAAAGCTCTGTTTTCCATGAGAGCCGTGTATCTAATAAAACAAACGTCAAAGAGTTAAAGGTGTTGCCTTCAACATGCTCAAAAAAGATGAAGGCTTTTTGCTTGCTGAACTCCTCAGAAAGGTTACTCCAAAGTACGGCATCTTTTTAACCAAAGCTATCTTTACGGGAGCTATCCTAAGGGTGTATATATTCACTGAGCAATTGACATACCTGAGTTTTTAAACCACCAGAAAGAAAGAAAAAACAAAGACAGACAG
>JAOBRG010337393.1:2500-14934 GCA_027574985.1 Umimayanthus nakama | reverse complement strand
CACACTGACATAACATGAATTGGTACATCATTGGTAGTAAACTTCTACTATCAGTGACTCGTACTTTATGAAATATAAAGTTTTAACCTTCCAAGTAAATTTTGTTTCCCGTGCAGAGAGAAACGGACCTTCTGCTGGTAGACGAAGGTATGTCATACCACTGTATTTGAGCCCCTTACAGCTAATGAAGCAAATAAACAAATGGGACCTTACAAAACCAACGTGTCATAACCTATCTACAGCTAATTCAAAAAGGGTTGTCTTCTGAGTTGTTGCATTGTGCATTGCGCATTGTTGCATACCGAGACCGCAATGCACTATGGATGTAACGAGTTTTTAAATAAATGTGCAATGCATGCCAAGACCGCAAAGCATTGTGGTTCAAATTGTTTCCATGGATAATACACGAATGTCGCTGTCTCATAGTGGGCACCTACAATGTTATTAAAAAAATTCGTTACATCCATGGTACATTGCGGTCTGGGTATGCGAAGGGTATCAGAAGACAACCTTTTTCTGAATTTCGTGTATATATACAAATGCTGTTAAACTATCCAATTTGGCTAACAAGACGGTCGAAAAGAGAAAATGTTAATGATTATACCGTATACCGTGTAAAAAGAATATTGTACCCTGATCTTTTGTTCTTCTCTGACAGACTTCAAAGATGTCCGAGGGGGTAGGAGGGGAGCTTCCAAAACTGCCAACTCCCCAAGTTATTCGTTTATATTTTGTAACAACATATGCAGCACAACATTAGTAAAAGCAAAATTGATATTGAAACGAGAAGCAATTTCGGGAAGTTCAATGCGTTTGTTATTTTTTAGTTAGTTAAAAACCGATTATGGCTAAATCTAGTGGTGTTCTAATTTTGTTTGTTTTCTTGTACAATATATTTGGAAATTGTGGGAGAAATGGCAGTTCGGAGTGTTATCAAAGTGTGCGTATGAATTTTATATAAATCTGCCTTGCCGAACCACAACCTCATGCGTAACACGTGTTTGTGCTTTAAAGTACTGCTTGATTGTTGTTGTTATCCCAGCGATTGCGCCACCGGTAAAGAACAAACAGGACTGCTGGTGCTCTAACAAGAAGACTCAGTGTTCTGACAAAGGAGGTCATGCCATCCAAATCTTCACCTTCGTAAATCCTTATGGCCCCTGCGGTCCGAGTGTCAAATATTCCCCCTTGGAACTAGACAGAGAAGAAAAACCAACCCAACTTGGGATGACAGGTATTGCTTTATATTTACAATGCTTTTTATAAGCACGTAGTTATAGAAAACCTCCTATTTGCCTACAATTGCCAATTTTTGCCACGGAGTGGCCTTTGCATAGGAGTTTACATTGGTATGGTAATAATAGTAATAATAATAATAATAATAATAGTAATAACAGTAATAACAACAATAATAATTATGAGGATGATGATGATGATTATCATTATTATTATTATAACGGTTCTTAGTACGCATTTTGTGGAGCCTCAATGCGTTTACAAATATAGTAAAAACAATTATGTATAACGATGATCATTGATCAGTATCACTGATCAGTATCTTTCATTGAAGGGTTTCCTTGAAGTGTTCAGTTAAGCCTGGTTCACACTAGTGAGATAAGCACAAGCACAAACGCCAGGCATACGCACGCGCAGAAATAGCTTGGTTCGTTGGTGACTGATTCTGCGCGTGCGTATGCCTGTCGTTTGTGCTTGTGCTTATCTCACTGGTCTGAAACAGGCTTTTTAAAAGGCGTAAGCACTGGCAGCCCAAGCATAGAGTAAATATAGTACATGTAGTAGAGCGACGTGGTAGGTACAGTCGATTTTATAAGACTTTGTATGGGAACAAATATCGAGTTCGCAAAATCGCTAAAAATTGGTGCAAGCGATTTAGACGGCATTTTCTTTTATTTCTTGGTGGGGGAAACTCTGAAATGAAAATGCCGTCTAAATCGCCTCTAATGGCCCTGATTTGTACAAGAATAACACAAGAGAGCAATAACTGAGGTAATTAAACTTTATTTGTTCCGTTCGCACCAAATTACAGCGATTTTGTGAACTCGATATTTGTTCCCATACAAAGTCTTATAAAATCGACTCAATCTACCACGTCGATCTGCTGTACTATACTGGTTCTATGCTTGGGCTGCCTGTGGCATAAGCGGAAAACCATTTCCTGGTCTCTATGTCGCTCTCTAGTACGCTGGACATGTTACCACTGTTCCAATAACTATAGAGCTGATAGTTAATCAGCACCTTTCTATCTTCACATGGTTTGCTGTTTTTTAAAAATTAATTTTGACTGCAACTTTGCAGTACCAGTAAACTCAAAGCACTGCTGCTACAACTATGCTTTAGTAGTTTTGCTAGTGACACGAACGTAATCGTAAATTGAAAGGGTTGACAAAAAGAACGCATCAGGGACCGTGGTGAAACCCACTCCCTCCTCCCCTAATTATTTCAAAATCATTCAGTTACTTAGAAAACAATTGCCCCCCCCCCCCAACAACAAAATGTTTAGTCACCCCCCTTCTCCAATTCCCAAGGCGTTGTGCAGTCTCTGCTCGTGTGTGTATCTGTGTAGTTGTATGTGCAATTACGATCGCACTGGTGTGGCACCGATTACAGCAATAGATTTGGTTCAAGAAATTGCGTTAAAAGTATAGTTTAATTCTGGTATATAGTTTGGCAGTCATGGAGAATGTGTTTTATTTATAGATGTTCCCAGAAGAGACGAATTGGAAGGGAAGGTAAAACGCCAATTCTCTTATATTGATCCTTAGTAGTCTCCTCTAGTCGCTCACAAATTAGTAAATAGGGAAAAAGATGGAAGGGAATGGCGAGGGTTGCTTCATTATCCTAGACCCCCCTCAACCGTAGATCCTTTCATTTTTATCTTGGGTCTGGAACTTTGCTGTTCACGAAAGTTGATTTAATGAAAAGTGAAAACTTTTATGAATAATGTTATCAAAAACTTAGAGGTTAAACCATCGCCAACACAGAGTCCACACGCCATCTATATGCAAACCCGGGCCACTCTTTCCAAAACTGGAACAGAACACTTGGCACGCACAAAATTTGGAAAACAAGGTGCACTCAAGAAGTACTCCTAATTGGCCAACACCAGCCGTTCTTGAACAAACAGTTTTTCGTTCCATTTGCCTCTATATCCAAAAGGAAAAAACTTAAAGCCGGTATTAATTAATCATTTTTATAGTTTAGCTAATTGCGCCTACAATTCATAATCTGAACATGATAGTTTGGTAAAAATGTGTGGCTTTTACCTATTTATTATATAAAAAGTTATTACTTTACATCTATACAAATTTTAACAATTACGGCGAAGATCAATCAAACTGCTTTTATGGGTTCGTTATTGTCTGATTTGTCAATTATGATGCAATTTCTGTCTCTTAGATTTATCTCCCTTTTCTAGCTGCTTCTTCAATGAATTTTCTTCTATGCTTGCCTTTCGCCTTTAATCGCCTACACTCCTCAAACCGTAATGAAGTACTCCATAATCTCTGTTGCAGGAAGATTCCAAGTTTCTACCGGATGACAAGGGTATGTTTGTCCATACGAGTCATTTCCTTCGGTTCAAATTGCCTCCTTTGTGAGATATGTGGAAAAGTATAAATTAAAGTGTAACTACGGTAACTTTGTTTCAAACTATCTTCCTTAAGTTGAGATTCAGTCGGTAGCTTTGATCCTATTTACGATTCCAGTTAGGTTACGAAGAAAGAAATATGACATACATTTAAATATGTTTCAAAAATGTCATTAAAGAATTTTAAAAAAAGCTTTATATACCACTAGTTTAATTAACTGCACAACTAGCTTCTTAACTCCTATTTTTAAAGACACCTCATTAGTCTTTACGACAGCATACGCAAAAATCTTGTGTTCAGCAGAATGTTTAAAGGTGCTTTTCTTCTGTTTTAGAATACAGGTTATGCCAGTTACCATTTACTAAGAGACAAAAAATTGGTCAAATGCTAGACAACGCCCCACCTGGAACTGGCAACGCCCTTGCGATAGCTGAAGATTACGGTATGGAACAGCTGAACTTGCAAGACCTCAACCGAAAATATCGGGATGGTAAAACTAATGTTGGAGCTGAGGTTTTGGAGTTCTTAGCAGCCAAGGATCCGTACCTGACGGTGTATGAGTTCTGTGTGAAGTTGAACGGTAGAGACATTTCGCGAAAAGATATTGCCGAGGAATTATGCAAGGAATTGTGCAAGTCAGTGGAGGTTAGCTCGAAGATGGAGCCCCAAATTGCAGAAACTTTATGGTAAATTGATTCATTGAAAACCTTGTTTAATTGCTTAGCAAAGAGATATCTGTTAACTTTTTCCATGTGTTTGCTCGTTCCCACTTTTAATACTTCTTTGTTTGTTTCTTTGTTTGTTTGGCCGAGGTCAAACTCCGTTTACCCTTAAACTTTCTTTCTTTTTATTGACTTTGTCTGTTGTAATATTACAAGATGTGATCTTAGGATACAAGGAGGGGCTGAGGCCAAACTCCGTTCACCCTTAAAGTGGCTCAATTGATTTTACAAAAAATTACAAAATTGTACAACAACTATCAGAAGAAAAATATATTTCAAACTTTCTTTCTTTCTTTTTCCTTTCTTCCCTTCCTTCCATTGTTCCTTTCCTTTTTTCTTTCTTCCCTTCCTTCCATTGTTCCTTTCTATTTTTCTTTCTTTCCTTCCTTCAATGGCAACAAACATTGACTCAGCCCTAAGGCAACAGCTCTTTCAGTGTAATTTGATCGCTCAAAGTACAAAAACGGAATACATGATTGTAAACATAACAACAGACTTATGACCTGAAACTCACGTTTAAGGCGCCCTAGTTATGGCATGCCAGTTTCAACTCTTACGAAAAGAAGAGTAGAGGCTTGCATAAAATTCACAAAGAATGCGACTATAGCTCGGTGTCTTCAAAGCCACCCTCTTTGCCCTTTCATCTTTCATGCAATCTATTTCTAGTGGCAGACCTCAACCCACGGTGGCCAGAACTAAGCCGTTTAGTGACATTCTCACACTCAGATGTTTTTACCCACATATTAAATTATGTATTATTTTGTCGTAAGATATGAACAACGTCTTGTCGATGTGTTTTTGTAAATTGACCATCCCTTGTCATTCAGTCTACGCTGAAATGAGGATGAAAAAACACAGCACATCATTACAATATATGGCGTTATAATACACTGCCTTGCATTGCAATACACTACACTTTTACACACTTTACACAATTTTTTACTTTTTGTTTATAAATAGATTACAAAGAAAGGCTAACCCGCAAATAGCAATGCTAGTCTAGGCGGGTAGCAGTATAATTATAATGTAACAGAATGAAATTAATGAAATTACTGCTTAACATATAGTCAATAGATTAATAGGTATTATAGAGAGCTGATAAGTTACAGCATTGAGATCAGACTACATACACTTCACGTTAATTACATTACACTATATACTACACTTCATCGAACTGCTTTGTACTATACTTTACTACATTGCACTGCATTGTATGACACTACACTACACTTCGACACTTCTTACATTACACTGTACTTCACATTACATCACTGCACTATACTATTCAAACCACTTATTAGCCGAGTGCGAGGTCCGTACAGCAAGTTATGGACTGAGTTTTTTCCTTCCTTTATGGCCCAAGCGCGAAGCGCGAGAGCCATAAAAACAAGGAAGGAAAAAACGAGGATCCATAACTTGCCGTACGGACTGAGCAAACGAGGCTGTTAAGATGTTTATTATATGGCTTTGTTGATTATTCTGGTTTTGAAAAGGTGATCGAGAGCAAGCGGTCCGTATGGCTACTTACGGACCTGGAATTGACAAATCACAGCACGCGAAATCATTCAACCATATAGTAATACACTATACTACATTGCAATACACTACACTACACTTCAACACTACTTACATTACAGTATACTACATTGACATTGCACTGTATTACATTACACTATATGCTACACTGCACTGCACTATAATATACTACATTTCATTGCATTGTATTGTATTACACTACATTATATTACATTACATCATAGATTGTTTAACGCCTTTCTTTAAATACTTACTTTCCGTCTTTCAACAACAGAAGCTTGACTGAACAAACATACATACCTATTATTAGCCGAGTGCAAAAACCGTACGGCAAATTATGGACCAAGGTTTTTTCTTTCTTTTTACGGCCAAAATGCGAGGCGCGCAGGCCATGAAAAAGCGAGGGACATCAGCTTGCCGTACTGACCGAGCAAACGAGGCTAAAAAAATGTTTGTTCTATGGCTTTGTTGAGTATTTTGGGAAAGGAACAAGATCATTTGACATTCTGACAGGTGGTCAAGAGTTGGGGCTCGTACGACTAATTACAGAAACAGTCAGCGATATATAGAGTTATGTAGAAAACCAGTTCTTCTAATAAAACTTATCATGTGCTTTTGTATACAGACAATAGTTCTCTTTTAAAAAAACAAACTACTTTAGTGAGCTTTACTATAAACTCTTTGCACAAGACATGTGTTAAAAAGTTTTGTGCAATTTAGTATTTATAAAATTGAGTATTGCTTATTACCCAATTATAGAAAAAAATCAAATTTTTCTACAGGTAAAACGTGAAAAACCAATCTTCTAAACAAACTTTTTTTCATCTTCGTTTTCAGTAGTTTGATAAAAATTACGTTATTCAAGTGTATTAAGCGCTTCGTAACTCTTTAAAAAGCTCACTTTAAAAAAAAATAAACTATTTTTCTTGCGCTTTCTTTACAGATACTACGTCTCGCTGAATAACAGATTTTTGGTGCCAGCAACAACGTGATGAAGTTGATAGACTAATACCAACTTATGAGTCTGTTAATACTTCAGTATTACTTCTACAAGACCATTCAATTTTCGTCGGGAATGGGAAGATGGTGGCGGATGATTTTGAAATTGAACAAAATTGCATGTCACGAAAACCAATTTGAATACCACCACACATTCAAGAAAACACGTCAAAGCAAAAAAAATAATGTTATTAGCTATAACTGCTGTATAAAGTTGCTGTAGATCATTCTTCCATTCCCATCCCAAGCGATCAAATGATCCGTACTTTGTCACTGCCTTGTTACACTATCTGCTATCAGTGACCGATTCTTCATAAGAAAAATCGTGCTTGAACTGAGGAGTGAGGTTCAACTAAATTCTGCATGTTTTAGAACGAATGTTTTTGTTTTTTACTTTCGGAAATAATTCACATCTACCGTTTTTCTATGCATTCCTTTTTTGCTTTTGATTCCGATCATCAAAATGTTTACATTGTAGTGGCAGTCTGACTTGATTATAAGTTAGTCATAACATTTTTGCTTTTGCCAGTATTAATTTATCTTCCAACACTACATTACTATTTTTGTAACTACTAAGATACATAATAAACTGTTGTTGTTGTTGTTACATGTTTTGTTCATTCCAGCATAGCTATCAAACTAAGTCAATTTAGTAAAATTGAACTGGTGATTATCGAAAATGGCGCGCGCTGATTGGTCGAGACGCGCGCGCGCAAAGCATGTTTAAGCGCGTGTTTTTTAATGAAAATAGTATATTTTCTAAAAGATTGCTACAGGCTCTGTGAATATTGCGATAGTCACGTCGCCTTCAGTGACTAATTGTTAAGTAGTAGTTTTTTCCCATCGCCAGTTACAAATATACTTAACGATGTCGTCGCGCTTGATACGGTGGATCTCTTTAACTAATCGTCTGACCGTCAAGTTGGTGGCATATTTGGCCTCAAGAAATTCCAAAATCCGTGATGTAGGGCTGCCATTGCTTAGCTTTAGGTACTCTGTCAAAAGATGGTCAAGGCTGATCTTGTCCATACCAAATAATGATCCAAGCTTGTGCCAACCCGGGAGAGAAGAGGGTGTGTCCAGCATCTTTACAACGTCGTCTCTTAAATCTGCTGGTAAGTCTGAAATATGGAGATCTAAAACAAAAATAAAACCATGCCATGGTGAACTTCCGAGTATTACAGTGTATTCATAATGGTAATTGAACAGAGTGGAGTGCAATTTGGTCTGTAATCAAACGCGTGATTTCAAAACCGAACGAGCGCGCAGCGCGAGTTTGATTTGAAATCACAAGTATGGTTACAGACCAAAAGTGCACGAAACTCTGTTCTATTACCAATTAATTATATACATTTTGAAATCATTTTTCAGAAAGCAAAATCTTATGTTCTATGAATATTTTCATCCACATTTCTCTTGTTTACAGTTGACATCCCACCATTGTGTGCCAACATTGCTGTTCTGTGATTGGTCAGATTACCTTTTTCTGCTCTGTGATTGGTTAATCAAAACTGTGCGATTACAGATCAAAAACTGTGCGATTACAACTCAAAACTGTGCGATTACAGACTCCAAACTGTGCAGTTAATGCTCAGACCCATCTGCTGGGAACCAGTCAAATAGCAGGATTCATTTGTGATTTCAAAATGTAAATAATTAAATAAGTAAGCTGGTAAGCTGGCGTCCGAAATCATAACCACAAACCAAAACGTACCTTTAGGGATACGCGTAACAAGGCTTTGGAGTTCCGTTTCATTCAACTCGTGTAGCATTTCTATAAAAACATACATAATTAGAATTAATTTTTACGTTCTAAACAAAGAAAGGTTTAAGTGGTCCTTTACTTTGCAATTCAAAAAGTTGGTGAATCATTAAAGTTCTTAAGCACATTTTATTCAAGACAAAATTAAAACAGCAGCTTCTTTTTGTCCATGCATCAATCTGTCTTTATTTTGTCTTTTAATTGTCACTTAAATTTTTCTTGTTGCGTGTGTGTGTTTCTGTTACGTTATCACCTATTCGCTCTTGTTGCTCAGTTTTCACATAATCTCCTATTTATTAGCATAATTTGTACTACGGTATTCTGATATGGATTTTTTTTCATAACTAACGCACCTTTTTATCTGGCACGTAGATTTCATTAATGCCCCCTGCTAGACATGGGACATAGGTGCTGTCTGCTTGCTAGGTTATCATAACCACAAACGATTTTCTGAAGTCAACTAATAGTTGTACAAATTAGATGGATATGCTGGAGGAAGGGATATTTTCTATGGGGGGAGAGGGTCTGATGGGGTTTTTTTTCTTTTAACTCATTTGGACCCAAACCACTTGAGTTTTGCTGTTCAGGAAAGGTAGATCAAATGTCAAGATTGAAAGACACATGAATATTGCTGGTGCTACTGTGGATCAAAATTTGGTTAACTGACAATGACATGTAACAGAAGGCTCCAATCTGTAAAAAATAAGAAATTTTATCATCCATAGATAATAAAATTGAGCTTGTTTAAACGTTTAGGTGTCAGTCTACGGATCACGCCGCTTCAAATTAGCTTTCGTGACGATAGTTATAAGTCTTCTCTTAATGTCAGTTTGGCGTCTAAAACTGTTAAATTGCCATCCAATATATAAAACCTTATTTTAAAACAACGAAATAACAAGAATTCACTTCAATTTACAGTTTCCAATACATCAAGATTCTGAAACCTACCATAAAAGTACTGTTGGATTTCTCCACATAATCTACAAATGTACGATTGGGACGCTGCTTCTGCAAGTCCATAACAAACACACTTTTTAGTTAATTACCTGTAAAAAAAAACTTGGAAAACAGCCTTTTTATAAAAATGTCATACTTTTATGGAAAATCATACATCGCCTCAGTTTTTTGGGAAGTACAACAAATCTAAATTACCCTCGTTTTAGATGTGTTGTAAATACTTAGCTTCGGAAAAAGCTAACTGATTAGTACCTAGATATAAACGACAAAAAGAAAAGTAATTTCGCAAATAGTTGCTTTAAGACAAAGTAGGAGTAACACTCTGGAAATTTTTTTGTTAAGCGAGAACAATAAACTTCAACTTTCATCTGTTGTGAGAACAGGAAAGAGAACTGCGTTACTGTAGAATCCAAAAACTACTCGAAATAACAACTAATAGCAGTTTAAGTGCGTAAAAATCTTCTTTACTTTAATACTAACAAGTTCTGACTGAATACCTTAACGGCACTACAAACTAACACGCCAAGGTATGACTGGTTGCTATCTATCAGATGAATTACGTCTCTGTGATGCCCTCACTGTATTTTATAAGAAGTGGGTTTTAGATTATACAAACACTTGTTGGTTAACTGCACTCTTGTGAATCTCTCTTTTCTAGGCGTTATAGGCCATTATAATGAATAATATTAATAGATACAGACATAATCTCTTTACGGTCATTGTGCTATTTAAGCTGAAAGGTAAAGTGATTTTTGTTGAATCACAGGAGGATCCAACTATATGACCTTTCACTTGAGTGGCTATTTCTCACTGAGCAGTTTTAACTGCTTAAAAATGGGTCTTTTGGCTGCCATTTTTTAAAAAACAATAAACTTGCCTTTTCATACTACTGAAAAGTAGTACCCTTTCATACGCGCGATTTTTTATGCGACATTTCTTTTACTGAAACGTCACTTTGTGCAACCCTTTCACCTACTGCCAGCGCATAAAGAGCAAGTCCTTTTAAGATGACCCCCGTATCGATAAATATACAGAAAGTGCCCCTCCCACCGCCCTTAGGGGAACTTTGCCTGCTTGTTTCATCACATCCTACAGTAATAGCTGTGCCCACCTGGAAGACATTGACACGTACATTACAGACTGAAATATAGTACTGACCTGCTGTTTGAGGCTTGGACTTTCTGCCTTGCTTCAATGAAGAACACTTGGCATAGTGTGCTTGTAGAGGATTGGTGGTGATGTTAATCTCTGGAGAATCTTCATCCGAGTGACCAGTGTCTCCTTCATCAGATGACTGATCTAGGTCAATGTCAACCGAAAAAGACAAGACACCCGAAAATTCTTCTTTCTTGTTTAGCAGTGGCGTTGTTTGCTTGGAAGGAATGTGAGACGGCGTTCGAAGACATATACCCCATTTCTTAATTGCGTAATATATAGGGAGTGAAAAGAACACTACTGTTAAGCCTATATAAAGTAAATAGCCCGACACCTCATTTGCTGTCAAAGCAGGATGTTTTTGCTCTTTTTTCACTATGTTACTAACTGCAGTAAACTTTGAAGAGAGGGAGAGGGTTGTTCCAACCGTAGCAGCTGTTGATATGGCCAAACTATCCGCATTTTGGTATGCCGTGGACTGCGCCTGTTGCATGGTCTTGTAAGTTGGCGTAGAAGATGTTGGCACTCCACTTGTTGGCACCATTGGCACTGACTCCATCTTTCTTATAGCAGCAGATGTGGTTGTTGGCCATATGGTTGAAGTTAAGTCGTTGATATCGGCAAAACACTTTGTTCTACCAGCCTCGTTCATAGTGTTATCATCGAAAAAGCCTGAGCATGGTCTGCAGTCGCCTAAAAAAGATAAGGTGTAGTATAAGTATAAAGACCATTTTAGTTGCCAAACATTTTAAGTTTTGTTTTACTGATGCAACAGATAATTAACAACTATTCTCTGAAATCGAGGTGAATAGTGGCAGAATATTCACCGTCATGCGAAGCATGGAGGTGAATATTCTAAAAGCCACTGTTCACCGAGATTGAAGAGAAAAATTGTATTAGCATACACAAACTCGGTGACAACACAACACATTCAAGAAAAGTTAGCAACATCTTTGAGTTTGATCTCTTTTAATTTCTCCCAACGCATCAACAGTAATGGACGTGCGCTCTGCCTCATTTCTACGTTGAATTTATGCATGAAACTTACAGTTAGCAAAAAAGATGGCGGCTCTACAAACGAGCTTTGAAGATTTAATAAAAATTGGCGATCCTCAACAATGTCTGTTAAAGGTGACCAGACAAAACTGTTAATACCTTGAAGTAGTTCCGTGAAGGCAGTTGCAGGCAGTTTACTTGAAATAGAAATTTAAAAAACAGGTTTGTAACTGAGTTTTCTCCGGAAATCATGCCATGTGCTTGCTGTTGGAGTGTTGGAAATCACGTCCATTTTTAAGAGAGATAGTGACAATTTTCTTGAATGGAGACATTTTGCTCAATGGAAGTTGAGTTGACTTGGATGGGACTTTGAAACGGAACAGTGGAAGGGCAGTTGTTGTTCAAGGAAAGAAGCATCTGCGAAGTTTGGCTATCAGGACAGAAGACACTCGACATGTTAGCAAATTGTTTGAATTGTGCGTTAAAACGTTGTTTATCTCTGCAAACTTTCATTCGTAATTTCGTAGCTTTCTTTGTATCGTTAGGAATTGTTATATCTTGCATTTGGAAGGCGGTGTTCTCAGTCACTTCGACAAAACGAGAGTTTAGGCCAGCCATTGTTTCATTATTAACCTCCCGGGAAGTGAACAACGTCCATTAGTCAGAGATAGCGAACCAATCAGATTGCTTAAAATACCA
>JAOBRG010337382.1:0-14934 GCA_027574985.1 Umimayanthus nakama | reverse complement strand
TTTAAGACACAGATCACTGTTAATCCTTTCATGAACATTAACTGCTAAATCAGCAATATGTTACTTTAACTTTTATCAACGTTCGGTTTTAAATTATTTGCTAATACCCACAAAAATCAGATCATTCACGGTATTTGTCTTTTAGAGCCAAAATTGAAAGATATTACTTCAATGTTTCTCACGAACATTCATAAAAGCCAAAATTCTGAAGTTTTGAAAATCTAGCAGGGCAACGGATATAGGTGCATCGATGAAAACGTACCTATTGGTTTCTTGGTCTGAAGCCACGTGGTTGCGACCCCCTTCTGTTCACGGCCTGTCTTAGTTGTCCATCTGACGACCACTGCCGTGATGTGAATAGAAATTGGGTTCATCTGGAAACAAATGAAGGCAAGAGAAAAGTCAAGAAACAGGTTATCTCTAGTCTGGAGTTCGGTTTAGGCTTTCTGACTATATCCAACACAACAGATTTATTCACTTTTAATGAACACATAGAGGGGGGGGGGGGTGACGAAATTGTAAAAGAAATGCACAACCAAACCTGGAGGGAAAAAAAATGGACACACCGACAATTTGTAAAGAGAATGTTTGAAAAACAGAAGAAAATGCAAAACGTTAACCAAAAAAACTTGCACAGAAATCGTTCTGCCTTTCCGGCCCTAAGCGATATCAAACTCTGTTAAAAATTAAGGTAATACACCGTCTTATGCACCTTTGGTAATGAAGATATGGAATAGTAAGGACATTGTAGACGAGGTAATACATGTACCTTTGGTGATTACAAAGATATGGACTTATGGCAACGACACTGTAGACGAAGAAATACACCTATGTACCTTTGGTGACGAAGATATCGAATAGTAACGACACTGTAGACGAAGAAATACACCTATGTACCTTTGGTGACGAAGATATCGAATAGTAACGACACTGCAGATGAAGAAATACATCTATATACCTTTGGTGATGAAGATATTGAATAGTAACGACACTGTAGACGGGGTAATAATTCCATCAGATGATCCAGTGGAGGCCTCAACGATGGTGCGTCCTCCAGTACCGCAACGATGTGCCGATGGCTTTTGACAATCCACTCGTTGTATTCTTTCTGTAACGTAGGCAAAGTTACTATTGTTTAGAATTCAGTACCATCACCATAAATATAAGTGTTCAATCTAATTCAACCAAATCTTCAAACAAAATCTTAGAACAATAAAATGCATTATCTGTTTTAAATGGCTTCTTAGCTTTTCAAAGCCGCATCTATCTCAACTGACAGTATTTTGCCAAAACTTGTCTTCCAAAATGGGGTTGCAGCTGGTAATATTGGAAAACATTCGTTTCATTTTCTTATACTTTTCATGGTATTTTTTTTCTTCCAGCGCGATACACTAAAATGTAATGTAACTTGAGACATTTGTAGTAGGATAAAATCCCAATAGTAAAGCATGCTTATTTGACATTTGTTGAAAACTAATATTCTCCGTTTCTGAAAGCTTTGGTTTACAGTTCTCTTGACAAAAAATTAGGAAGAGGAGGAGGAGGAGGAGCTGGAGAAGAGGAGGGAGTCGAGAAATACGGGGAAATGAAGAGGAAGAAGAGGAGGTTATTAGGAAGAGGAAATAAAGAGGAAGAAAAGAAACAAAATGATGAGGAAATAGAGAGAAGGAAAGCAGGAAACGAGGAGGAAGCGGAGGAGAAATTGAAGAGGAGAAAATGAGGAAGAAGAGGAGGAGAAAATGAGGAAAAGCAGGGAATGAGGAGGGAATAGAGGAGAAAATGAGGAAGAGCAGCAGGAAATTAGTAGGAAGAGGAGGAGAAAGAATGAAACAGAAGAAGAGGAGGGGTGGTAATAAAGATGAAGAACAGGAGGAAATGAGGAGGAGGAGGTGGAATTGAGGAGGAAGAGGATGAGCAAATGAGGAAGATACAATGAGATGGATTAGAAGGAAGAGGAAATGAGGAGGGTGATGAGAAAATGAGGAGGGGAGCAGGAAATGAAGATGAGGAAGAAATGAGGGGGAGGTGGAGGAGGAGGGACTATCTCTGGCAGTGTTACTACTTTGTGGCAGAGCTTGCCAAATGACGTAACGCAGTCTAAAACTTAAGTAACTTATACAAGTAAACTTAAACATTCCTTTTATGAACAAATTTTTTGACTTTTTTGTTGTTCTTAAAATTATACATTTAAACACACATACCTCATTTAGTTTTAAATTTAAAGTGTTTACGTTATCAATACTATTTATATATTAACCTATTTTTTTATAGAGTAAAGCATCTCTGATTTTTAGGAAGACCTAGGAAGTGTTACTACACTAATTCTTAACTATTATTATTACTATTTTATCATGGTTCGGTCATATGAGTAATGGCAACTTATATGCTAAGAAGGGTAAAACATGACAGGTTCTCCATCGAAACTGTCTTGTAAGTCTAAATCTTTGTACCTTTGCTTCTTCTGTGGTGTCACTGATGTTGGTAAGGAACTCTTTTTCCTTGGGATCCTTAGCATACTCTGCAAGTTCCCTCAACACGTGGGTCTTCACAGTGCTGGTGATGTCCAGGTAATGAAGCAGAGCTGTACGATACGTGGTGGGGCAGGGGAAGGGGTGCTTCTTAGACGCATCCTCTGTAGCAAAAAAAAAAGGAAGAAAATAGGCTGTTAAAAATTCAAAACAAGCCAGTGTGCTCATAGCTCAAAGTGTTTTTCTTTGGGCTTTGATTTGAGTGGCTAATTATACATGTTTAGCAAAGAAAAGCTCCAAACAGTGTTGGTACATGCAGGTCAGATGAGAACACCTTCAGTAGAATGAACACTCAACTATCACTGATCAAGAGCTTACTTGTACATACTCAGGGTATGAAATAATAAGGAGTTGTCAAGTGCCAAATGGCAGGCCAAGTTTACAATAGGAACTGGAACACCAAAAAATATTTGGACTGTCAAACAAAAGGGTAAGTGGCAAGCTGTCAAAATATTTTTGGATTGCCAAATTAATCTCTAATAGCACTAAATCTTTTTTTCTCATTTTGTGCCCTCATACTGTTAAGTAAACTACAACATCCACTTGGACTCACCATCAACATTCACAAGCGAAATAACCTGGTCTAGATCAGTGCCCAGGATTTGTCCAAACCTTTCCACAAGCTCAGGATCATTCGTCGGGTACACAGCCACATGGTCACCAGCTTCGTACCTGCAAAACACAAACATTCAAATGAGGAATTCAGTTTTACCTGTAACAGTTCACAAACTTAGTTTGACTATATCAGCAAAGGCTTCTGGAAAACTCCCCACCTACCCTCCCTTAGGTTAAGATTAGAGTAAAGGTATGGGGAGGGTAAGGATTAAGTTTAGGGGAGGGGTAGATTGGTCATTGTCCTCCACTGATCATGATCCACTTTGTTTTTACTTTAAAACAGACCCAACTTTAACTTTTGTGGAAGCTTTTCAATAACAAATGTCAGTATTAAAGCTTTGCTTACATGTAACTCTACAACTAAACATGTGCAGGCAAAATAAAAGTAGACTTTTTTCTAGACCAGCTCAAAGGAGCTACATGTAGTCCTGCATAGTAATTGTTCTCATACCTGATTTTTGATCCAGTGATGTCCAGTTCAATGTGCATGCATGACCTGTCTCCTCCCTTGTGCAACTCGCGATGGACATGGATGGGAGCCATGAATGGATTCTTAGCATCATAGGGCCTTTGCATGAAACAATTGACATACAAAGTATGATTACTGTATCTTTAACATTTAAGATGACCTTGATAATCAAGAGGTACCCACAATAACACATAAACTTTTGACATAACTTATTACTATTCAGTTATATCTTGTGGTTATTGAATATGGCTATTCCAGCAATCAGTTAATAATAATTACTGTTCCATGTTTAGGTTCAAACACCTTCATAATTGTGTCGTTTCATGCTGTGCCTTTTCAGGAATTCCTTTTTTAAATTCTCAGGTGTTTTCCAAGAGTGTAACTCTTAAAATTAAAACATGTACTGTCAGTATACACACACACTGAATAATAATTATAAGAGAAGGCAGTCAAACTTTCAAGTACTAGTACCAGGTATTTATGGGAAGAAAACAAGAGTTCTAATAAATGAACTATGCAAGTTACAATTTTTTTTGCAAGGACTAACATTTTTTTGCATGGTCTAACCTCCATGTTTTATAGCGCTCCATCCTACAACAGGAACTGCACAGCAACGTTGAAAATGAGAGGGATTGCAATAGAAGGGGAATTGGCTGACTGTGTGCCATAGCACAAAATGAACATTGTAGTGTGAACCCCTCTCAAAAGCCCCTGAACATGTACAGCAGAGAAAATACATACACACAGTTGGCATTATTCAGCAGCTGTTTTGAGTAGGGCTCTTCATATAATTCTGGAACAGAAGTGATGCAGAGTCTATACTCTCACTCCATTTCTACTCTTTGACACCATTACAGCTGAAAGCCCATGTGACAAAACACATACATGTAGGTTACTCTACTTACGGTCTCTGATTGATTAATGATTTTATTCGAGTCACTTCACCAGAGAAGACCTTCTCCTTGTCAACATCTTCGTGAACCACAAGCTTGTACTGTCTTTCAATACATGAGGACAACCTCCTGTTGAAAAAGTCAGGTTGAACTGTTCAGCAACTAACAAATTAATGATAACATATTTACCCATGTGTAATGCACGCTTTTTTCTCACAAAATTGTCCCTCCAAAATCGAGGTGTGCATTTTACATGGAACCTTTTGTTTTGATAAGAGGTTATTTGCATGACAACAACACAAATTGTGCAAAGAGGCACAGTTCCCAATTTAACGCAACAGGTAGAATAACAGACTCCTCGTTTATAAAAATGTAACAGGCATAGTGCTCTATGTATCGTGGTTCGATCGTGCAGCAGCAAAACAGCAAAAGAAAACTAAGAAAACATCATAAAACTTGATATATCACTGTCGAAAGAACAGACAGAACACTAAGTGATTTGCATCCACTCCTGTGACTCATTTTCTTGCAGGCAGAGCTCTACATTTGACATTTCTGCTGAATTTTTCCAGAAAATTATTTTTAGTCAAGAATGACGTTGAAACGCTTTTTTACTGAAAACAGGCTTCAAAATAAGGGTGCGCCTTATACAGGTACATGGGCGTGCATTATACATGGGTAAATTCGGTAATAAATTTAGGCCTCAAGGTGTAAGTTATTCCAAAAGTTGCAGTCCCACTACTTACTACCAGGTTTGACTACTGGTATATATCTTTCTAGAAAACACTCAAATTGCATTGTAAATGGTCAACATCATGCACTGTAGTGTACAAAACATGTACCAACAACCAAATCACTTTTACTTAAACAGAGGAAAGCCTGACAGAAGTACATTTACATGTAGTCAGTGGTAATTTCTGAATCATCAAGAGCAATACTTGTGAATATCTGGCATGGTATATCCAACAGTTTTAAAAAACATTTTCTCAAGAGACAACTGTTTGAGTTTGATGCTAGCACAGATCACACCACTAGCCTATCACTGATGCCAAACAAGGTTGAAATTGAGCAAAAAATAACAGATTTCAGCACCCAAGTAATCAATGAACAATGGATATCTCTGTGATTGCAGTACCTTACAGTTCAAACCATGCTTAAGATAAAATGACCTTTACTTAATTAACATACATCAGTCTTTACTTTAAATACCTTTTTACAGTATCTTCAGTGTACACATAAAAATATTTCAGATTGTGTCCAACAACAAAACAACAGACTGTACTGGTAAGTCTAGTTACTTGCCTTCTGATATCTCTCACGCTGATGTTGCAGAACTTCAATACTTGTGGCCAGAATAATTCCCTCCACCGAACAAAGTCCTCTTCCAGACTGTTTCAAAACAGCATCATAAAATAATATTAAATATTACATCTTTTAGCATCTTTCTGGCTATTACTTCAAATGATCAACTTACTTTCCATCATCATCACCCTCTCCTCTCTCGTAAACCCTGTTTGCCCCCATGTCCTCCAATCTCTTGTCGACAAATCTTCCCATGGCATTGTAATGTTCATATGTCTTGTTACCTAGACTAAACACCTGGTGACCAGAAAAAAAACATAATTTTTTTATTACAAAAAAGTTCAACATACTGTACTAGTAAACACTATAATTTGGCACACGTGTGAATTACAAAGATGTAAAACACAATACCCTGTATGACATCTACATTTGGTGTCAAATGAGCAAGCATTAGGACTCTATTATACATAAGTGAAACAGAAAAAAAAGCATCTTTGAACAAAATTTAAAAATTAACATACTGTACATGTACATAAACTTGTACTATCATTTGGCACACAGTACACAGTATCAGTCTGTTTTGGAGAAGCATTAAGACAGATACTGTGTATGAGCTTAACTCTCAGTGTCAAATACCCAAGGATTGGGACTCTAAATATAGAACAAATTTCCAGCCAACTGCAGCTTGATTTGGGTCAAATGCCAAAGGCTTGCCTGGGATCATCACGAGGGGAAGCTAAGTTCACACTTGGATTTGTCTTGCACATCAGTAACAAGTACTCAGGATTACTAGTTTTACTCACTGCAAAGTTGAGCCCCTCCAGGTCATCCCTATCATTCTGCAACCACTCATGGAACTCCTGGGAGTTATCAGTGGGATCACCTTCGCCATAGGTGGCCATCACAAATATGACAATTGCATTTTCTATTTCACTGACCCGAGGCAAATCATCCTGATGAGCAAACAATAATGTCCTTTTTAATTACACCAAACATATATATAGATAGATTGACAAGTAAAAGGCAGCAGTTTTTTTCATTTCTTTTCTCATATTTTCAAATTCAAAGTTCAGTCTCACCATGTCGCACTCCTCTGGATCCAGTACCAGGGATTTGAGTCCATATCGTTGTGCATCTTTTGCTAATCGCCCTGCAAACTCCTCCGCTGTTCCAGTTTGGGAACCATAGAAGATGGCAATAGTTTTACCCTGGTTTTTCAAAAATGTAATAATTATTATGATAATATTTAACAACAATAATAATAATAACAATAATAATTTATTATAGCAATTATAATGTTATAGTATTTAAAGTAACACAAAATAATGTTGTTTCACACAAAAATGGATTACAATTTGAGTTTACCACAGTTAAATTAACTCAGAACTCAAAAGTACAAATTGATGCAGCTATTTTTATCTCAACTGGGAGAGTGTTCCAAATATTCAGAATTTGCTTGAAGAAAGAGTCTCTAAAAGTTGAAGGCTGGCGCTCTGTTTGTTGTATCACATTAAATGAGCTACAAATACAGTCCAGTAGTGGCACATAAAATAGTATATAAAGGTTATTATAGTTCAAAGGGAGATTTTTTAAACCCAAATAACTTTTAGTACCAGCACTGTAATTAAGTCAGGGGTACTACTAATACTTTAAAAAACTGAGCCTGAGTATATTTTAACCATTCATGAAATAATCATAATAATATTTAGAGTACTAACCGACTTTTTCATTTTTGAGATAAAACTGGAATCATCAGAAAAGCCTGTGGAAGGTGCCCTGTAATACAATAGATAACCTCCGATCAGTTGAACAACCCTCACAAAGTGTACTTAGATTAGCTGACACTTACAAGTAACTGGAATGGGGAGGGGGGAGGTGGGAGGGGTGACCTGTAATATGACAGATAACCTCCAGTCAGTTGAACAACCCTGACAAAGTGTACTGAGGGCAGCTGACACTTACAAGTAACTAGAGATGACCTGGTCTAGATGAGGGGAGGGGGGAGGGGTGCCCTGCAAAACAATAGATAACCTCCAGCCAGTTGAAATGAAATTGAGTTTGGTATGGTGAAAGCAAGATATCTAAACTAGGCCTAACAATCATTGTATATGTCCCTCAGTAAAAAAACCTAATTTAAATTTCTTGATCTAATTGCACATGCGATTCACTCTCAGCTGATTAGAGGCCATTGATAGTTACTTGGGTAAAGCAGCTTAGCAAAAAATCTTAGCTAAGCTAAAATTAGATCAGAAAAATTTAAGCTCTTGTGTAAAAACACAAACTATTTCTGTACTATTTCACTAATTGTAGCAACTTCTATTACAGTATCGATTTGTCAAAAACTTGTGTATCAAGCATTAAGTAAAAATATTAAATCACCACCCAACACACGTTAGCGTTATGGAATCATAATGAGACTTGAAAGTGAAACACAACCATTAGACCTGTAGGTCTTCCTTGCCTGGTTAGTGGTCATGCTCGTTTGTTGCACCGGAACTTAGCTTATCATGTTTTCTATTAACTAACATAAGTCACTAACTTGGCCGTCTTTCAAAATCAAACTCAAAATTGGCTGTGACAACAGTCACGTATGCAAAGCTAAAACTCATGGAAAAAACCTGATGAGTACAGTAATTGGTCTAGATCGCCTTTAATACCTTATTCATGTTATTGAGGCAGACCCAATAACTCATACTAACTTATAACTACTATTGCTAACTTATAATCATGCACTCGTGCACGCACGAATCATTGAACGGCTACGATTTTTTTGACCGGTGCAAGATGAGCACATTTCGTTTTGTTCACACAACTAAAGCTACAAAATCAGCGGGTATATGAAGGCAAACAGAACACTCACGCCAATGTCAACTTGGTAGGGAGATCTGATTCCGCTTTCTTGCGTCTTCCACAGAACCAGTACAAGAGAATGCCAACAAAAGAGGCAAACAGCATAATATCGAGTGTCCCAACATGAACAAGCGGTTTGCTTTCTACTCCTGGTGTTGACATTTTTTCTTTTCCGATTACTTTGCAGTCTGATTTTCTTCTTATTAAACAATTCTAAAAAATCTGAATTTGCTGAAGGCCTGGTAAACCAAATGTCTTTTTATAGCATCCGACCAGAGAGCTGATGCAAACTTCGTTGCTTCCGATCCCCGGCCAGAGATTTGATTGGATTGCGTAAGATTAAGATGGCGGATTTAGTTATTCTTTGACTACTTGAGAGAATATCACGATTGGTCACAAGCAGCGAAGAAAACAAATTGTCAATACGGCTCTTCAACAAAAACATACAAATTATAACTACGTTGTTTTGAAAAGAAAAACCTAATTTCACAAAAGTAAGAAAAAATGCTTTAGTATTTAATGAATAATAAAGCAAATAATACCAATTTAGAACTGATTAATTTTCAAAATCTTTTTACGAAGCACGAACAACCTTGACGTAATGTTGGAACAGTCCCATGACCACTTCACTGCGCCAGCTCTGTGTGTGAAAATTTAATTACAGGTATTTTTAAAAATGTAAAAGTGTGCAATTGAGATTACTTGTATGGTCGCTAATCAATTGAAAAGCATTACGTAAAAAGATATAGGATATGCTATGTATTTGACACGTTGGCTTTTTCCACATGAACACCGCTATATCCGGAACTGACCGGTCTACTAGACCGTCTAGTGCAAAAACAACGCAAACATTATTTCCGCTACAACAATATCAAAATCTGATAGTTTCTTCCTTTCATGTTACATCAGAAAGTGTTAACGATATTCTTGCTTCACTATTTAAAAAAAAGAATCTGGTTTGCCGGTGTATCTGGCTTTGACAGACTGTGCCTGCAATCTTTTTTCTCATAATTCGTAATAGACTACTTCACGATGGTAGATCAGGGCAGTGAGTGAGAAAAAAAGGTTTTTCGACGATTTCTCCCGAATTTTTCAATTTCAAACTCTACACTTCTCGTATAGTAAAAGTAAGTTTGTTTTCTAGGTATATGCCGACAACTGGCCATTAATAGAACTACGATTAAGTTTGGTCAGTTCTCGTCTACAAGCTTTTTTCTTTATAAGAACAAACTTTATAAAAACACCCAGGCTGAGATTTGCCCAAAAATTAAGAACAAGCTAAGAACATTCACCAGGCTGAAATTTTGATCAGAAAAACTTAAGAAAGTTTGTTTAATTCTTGTACACATATTGAGATGTAAGTGTACAATACAATACAATACAGTACTTTATTAATCCGTTCCTACTAGGTTTTCAGGATTAATTTACATAAGACTGAAGATAAAGCTGAATAAAACCAATAAAATCATTACAATGTGTTTTTAA
This sequence comes from Umimayanthus nakama, assembly GCA_027574985.1. Taxonomy (NCBI): domain Eukaryota; kingdom Metazoa; phylum Cnidaria; class Anthozoa; order Zoantharia; family Parazoanthidae; genus Umimayanthus; species Umimayanthus nakama. The sequence goes on along the minus strand of JAOBRG010337382.1, from coordinate 4,792 downwards.
GCTAAGTATATTTTACAAGTGTTTGCATAATCTTGATAGCATTAAATAACGACTAATTAAAATTTGTTTACTTGCCGAGCAATTCACGTCTGGCAAGACTCTTAAAATTACTGACTGAGTTGGCAGACCTGGTATCTGAAGTCAGATCGTTGAAATGTGTAAAAGATCTGTTAAAGTTAGCTGGGTCATCTAGGGCTGAAAGAGTGATAAGCAAGCTCGTGACGTTCGCGAACAATACACAGACAGTGTCAAACTTTTTCGCATCAGTACAGCAGTATGAAACAATAGCAAACCTGTATTTCTTAGCGTCGCTTCATTGTTCCGAGTGGAGTTACCAGAAAATAAGAACAACTTAAGAACAATTTTAAGGCTGAAATCGCCCAAAATTTAAGAACAGAATCAGGCTGGTTCTTATAAAAAAAAGCATGTATTTTGCGACCAATTACGTTGGTTATCAGACTATCCCTAGAAAACATCTTTACTCTTACTCCACGAGACGTCTAGAGTATTAAAAATGAAAAACTCGAGAGAAATCGTCGAAAAATCTCATTTTGCTCACTCACTCACTGTAATTCTCGCCCTGATTACCCATCATGCCCCTACCATCGTGAAGTGGTCTGTTACGAGCCAAACCCGGGAGACAAATTTTAGTCGATTTACCGAATAAGGCACTGGTAGCTTAATTTGGACTTTTCAGTTAGGTTTTAAGCAAAAAAAAATCTTCACTGATAATGCAACCAATTTAAAATTTTTTGCTTAAGATCAGTGTACACAGACAAACTTTAAGTCTAAAAAGCCACTTAATGAATTATTGCCGAGCTAACTTGGAGCCACAGGAAGTGACCCAAGACTTATTCCAGACGACTCAACGCATGCGCATAGCTCGCCCCGGAAACAAGTTTCTCCTACTACATTCTTGCATCATCAAACTGCAACTTCTTTGCAAGACAGAGATAGCCAAGGAATTTACATGTATAGTGAATTATGCACTAGCAATATTTCGGGGTAAAGGTGTTTGCCATTTACCTTTATGTTGCAAGGTTGTTAAGTTATTTTTGCAAAATTTAAAGTAAAATAAAAGGTAGACTAAAAGTAAATCATAGTTTCTGTATTATTTGCAAAAATGAATAAAGTTAACAAATACTGGCACAATTTTAGAAGTATAAGAGCAGTGTTAGTAGCATAACATGCTAATTTTACGTGCACCATTTATCAAATTTTAAAGCCTGGTTTGTCTCAACCCGCATAAAATTAACTTCTGGTAATTAGATATTTGCACGAAACGCTCTTAAAAATTTTTGACTGGTCCCTTACCACTAGCACTCTGCTATCGAGAAAGCTTAAATAAAGGATGCTCAAATTGATGTTGCAAAACAAATGTGACAATAAACACTGAAGAGCATAGCCAAGACTTTGGCAGCCCGAGTAAAAAAATACAGAGCCGAAGTCCTTCGGCACGAGTAATAAATTTTTGGAGAACCTGTGAGCAAGGAGACTGGCACTAATACTGGCACAAAACAAGCTCAGAGAACTGGTAACCAACGCCATTTACCGCGCGGAAAACAAAATGGCGGACAAATTTTTTTCCTGGCAATACTTGTATAAGTTGTAAAAGCACAGTTTTAAGAATGAAAAACAACAGGAATGTAACTATACTTAGATACAGGAAAAGCTGTGTAGGGCCGCAGAGGGTTTGAAGTCTATACACATTAGAGGGGCGCTGGACTATAAAACTTTTTTCACATTGACATTGTATTTGACTGAGTCGATCATTCGTTGACACATAAACTTAAAGCCAGTCATGTCAAGGTTAACTCAACAGAGTGGAGATGACAGCCGCTATATTCTCATCGCCAAGTTGGACAATGCAAGAAACTTGTCAAATGTTTTAAAAGCAGTCCAGTTCAAAGAGGTACGCATGCATCATAAATCATTGTATCAAAAATTATACATGCCAGCAACTACATAACATTAACCTAAGGTATAAATAAAGTCTTGTTGTTGTTGTTGTTAATATTTATAAAATTAGGTACTCTTAAAAAGACTGGCAAGTCTTGAAAAGTTTAAAAGTTTCTTTGCAAAAAGTAAAATAGCAGTGGCAGTCCAAGTTTGAGAAACCTACTGTAAATATGCTATAATCAGCATCTTATTCTTTGTCTCTAGAGTCTAGCTAGATGTCGCCTGTGAATGCTTCTAAGGGGACAAAAGCATGCTCCCTTAGAAAATTTTGAAAATTAGATTCTCTCAAATGGCCAATTCTTGGACTTTGAGACCAGTTCCTGCTTACATCTGTTCAAGTAAAGTGAAAAAAATGTGGGTTTTTTATTTAGTTGCAGTAATTCAGCATGACTTTTTTTAAAGGTGGAAGGGAGTGAGGGGAATTGGGATCTATGAGCCTGAAAACAGATGGGAAAAAAAGGGAAATGCAGTATACTGTTCAGTGATTTGAGTTCAATATCGTCATAGAAAACACCATTTTTGGTTTTCCTCTTACTGTTTTACCTCCCAGATGGTCATTTTTAGATACTTTTATGAAGTTTCTACAAATTATGCTTCACAAAAACAAAAATGTTAAAAATCTTATTTATCATGATGTTTCACAAGACATCCATTTTTTGTGCAACTCTGTGCAACACTGGAAATTGTGTGACATTGGTCATAGCATGATTTTTATTACAATTTATAACGCTACTATTAGTCTTAATTTTAGTAGTAATAAGTAGTATGAAAACAGAGCCTTTACACACAGCTAAATTTATTATTTGGTTTGAGCAGACTGCAACCTGCTTTGTCAGTTCCAATGGATTGAAGTTCACGGTTGAAGATGCCAAATGTGTACAAGGAAATGCATTTATACAAGCTGGAATATTCCAGGAATACACATTCAAAGAAGAAAGTGCCACTTTCAGGATTAACTTGAATGTTCTGATGGTAGGCAAATAAGAAATAATTTGCAAGAGTAGATGAAACAAGTGTACATCAAATGTTGTTTGTGAACATAAATGTGCATGTCCAATATTACTTACTGACAAGGGTCTCTTTGCACCATATCTCACCTAAGGCCTCTGCAGACTCTTTCATCCTTTTCCATACCTACCAAGACACACGCCTTTGGCGTGTGTCACACACCTCGACAGATTTTCACACACTCACACGCCCGAACGTTTGATTCACTCGCCTAAGACCTACTTTTCTGTCCAAATCTCTTTTCTTATTTTTTTGAACACTTAATAGAATAAACTGTTTCAAAAATTTGAACATTGCCAACTTAATTCAGGTTTAGATTTTTTCAACCTCCCAAATTTTGTGTTTTGTGACTATATTAAACAAGTTACCCCTGTGTCCTTGCGCAACTCGTGAAGTTGGTCCCGTTTTTGCTAAGGCCGACTAGTTTAGACGAATGGTCATCTTTATCTAGAACAAGGCTACAGCCTGAACAGCATGTTCCTCATTTGGCACCAAGTTTGCTCACTGAAAATGCAAAAAAATCACATTTTGTGGGAGTTAGTTTTCAAATTTTTCCCAGGGGGGGATGGGGGACATTCTCCCCGACCCCCTAGAGATGTCACACACCCAGCAAATCTTCAACATTGGCATCTCTGCTTTCCCCTCTTGGACTATCTTGCTCTCTACTTGCCAAGTGAATCCTACTCTTTTCCTCAACTCAACCTGCAACTTGCAGCTCCATGCGACTTATGGTAGTTACATGTACTTGTTTTTTGTTTCAAAAATAAGGATTCTTTTTTGTATTGCTGTTTGAGCTTTTCCTTGTGGCATGGCCAATCTACTTCCGCCTGCTCTTTTGCAATAAAAAAGTAAAGTAAAGTGATGCATTTATATAGCGCCTTTTTCATATGAATATGCTCAAAGACACTTTACAATGATCATTCTACCCCAAGTGAACCGGAAGCATAATGTATTGGCGCAGCTGGCAGCCAAATCAAAGCGGTCCATGTATGCTTGTACTCATTTTACCTACCCCGGAAGGAGGGGCAAAGAAGGTCACCAGAATATTAAATAATCGGACAGGCTTGGGATCGAACTGGGGACCTCAGGATTGGGAGGCAAAGATCCTTCCACTGCAGCAACTCCTCCTCTTTATAGGATTAACAATTATAATACTTTCCTGCTTGTGTGCAACATTTCCTGATGGTCTTATTTATATTCTTTTTTGGATTTGCAGGATGATTCTGTGATACAACTTTTATGTGCAAAGGTTGTCAGAATGTATCTAAGAGATTTAGGTTATCTGTTTGTGATTTCTTTAACTTATTAGTGGCTTTACTGACTTTGCTCTATGGACAAATTGTTTGCACTGGAATATACTCAATAAATCTGGATTCTATTCCCTTACTGGTGGCAGGAATGTTTGAACATATTTGGTTCGTCAAAGGACCCAAGTGTGTTCAGTACCCTAAAGATGTGTTACGCTGGCTATGGCTCACCTCTCATATTAATGTAAGTACACAGGTCAAGGTCTGCGCTGGGTAGGGCTGTCACATCCCCAGGGGAATATCTACATACAAAAGTGATACAACTTTTTGAAATATTTCTTTGTTTTGAAGCTTACAGTTTTTCTATTTTGGTTGGTTGATGTTGCTACTTTAGTAGGGGTTGCATTGTTGTGGCTGGTATCTTGGCTTTTTTTGAGCTGCGATCCTCTCGAGCCACGACTCTACAGATGCCCCTAGTAAAAGGAACACTGCAAGACTCAACCGCAAACTTGTTCAATGGGCTTCCTGAAACTGTGCGATCCTGTGCAAATTTTGCAACTTTCAGGAGAGAGACTTTT
>JAOBRG010337371.1:3001-14935 GCA_027574985.1 Umimayanthus nakama | reverse complement strand
GTAATAGCCTGGTCTATTCACCTCCACTTCGGTGAATAATTACTAGATATTTTACCTCACCACTACAGGGTTCATATATCAATATCAATCACTGTAGTCGCTTCTACTTCAGTCAGGGGATAAAATTATTGGTTGATAAATGTATACTCCTATTCCTAATTTTTATACCAAAGTTTTGAAAAAATACTGAACACTTTAGAAAATTATTTCTTTAATACTTCAAAATATAAATATTTTTATTAAAATTACAGTATGTATAGTTCAAGTGAAGAAACATGATTGTACTAACATAGTTGTATATCTTTCTCAAGGCATATGCATCTAAACCTAAAACAGAGTAACCATAAGCTTTTGCTCTCAGGTTTGCAATAAACTATAGATTATTACTAATTACAGGTCCTATAAATTTTTCTAACAGCTGGTGTCTTCAGTGACTGCCCCAGTAGACAACTGTCCTTCAGCCAATATATCAAGAATAAAATCCAAAACCCCAGACCCAAAGGCTAGGACTCCTGATCTAACTCAAGGGAGTGTCACTGCAGGACTGGATGTCACAGATAGTAAACTAGAAATCTGTGAACTTATTGCGAGAGTTGAGTCAGTGATTCTTCCCTTTGTGCAAGGAGTTTGTCCGGACAAGCTCCAGACTGTGGATGGCATATTGAGGTTCGTACATGTACATGTCTGATTAAATTCTTACTTTAAAGTGTCCACATTTGCAATTTCACAAATTATATATATATAGCTTACATATTATTTATACCGGCTGGGAGATCCATATAGGGAAAAACTGTGGCCTAGGTATAGGTCTGAATATGCTGACCGAGGCCTCCAACTTAATTGTTTTTTCCGCCAACGGACAAGTACATCAAGGGGCGAACCAGAGGCAAAGCAGCACAGGTTACTGTGACCATGGTCAAAGATCACGAATACACTAAGAACCAATCATATTTCAGTGTTTGTTACTGTGACCGCGGAGGAAAAAATAAAGTTTTTCACCTAGATAATGCTTAGTTGTATACAACTTAATGTTAATGAGTAAGTTTGTTTTCTTTTTTCTATAGTGATCTTGAACAACGTGAAAAACAATTGTCAAAACCCTCTAGTACTAGTTGTGAAGAAAAGCAGTTAAACAACGGTACAGCAGAGAATAACAAGTCTGGTTGTGAAGACAAAAGCCTGGCTCCAGAACCTGAATGCAAGAAACCAAGCACACTTCAATCATCTGGCAAGAGACAAAGTGCAGCCTCTAAAAAAGAACCCGTTTCAATTGTTCCAGATCTTGAAGAAGAGCTAGTCAACCAGGACTATGCTATGCTTAGTGTTTCCATTGTTGCTGCACTGGCTGGAGCTACCTTAAACAACTGCCCTCTGTATGATTTTATCTGTTCTCCAAAAGATGATGAGTGTCAACAGGTTGGTTTATCTAAGCTATTTTTTTTACTGAAAATTGGGACTGTCTCCCTGCTTTCAAGAAATTCCTATAATCTCTGCTGGGGAAAAAACACTTAAATCTGCTCCTACCCTTCATGGTTGAAGGGACTTTTTTAAAAAAGAAAAAAATAATCCCAAACTAGACTTGTTGCAGCAGTAGACTACCAAGGCATAAAAAGGTATTCTGAAGTTTTTTCAACTCCGAAATACTTTCAGCTCTGCCTCCTTTTCCGACAGCTACTCCATTACTCCTTGGTACTACCTCCTAGTCCCAATTAACCAAAACCAACAAACCAAAATGTTTACAAAAGTTCTCAACTCAACAACCGAAACAAGAAAATGGGCATCTGCATCTTACTTTGATCACTAAAACTCTTGATAAGCTGTGGCTACCCATCTTTTCAAAAGGGACCACACCCTTCCCAGTTATTTTCATGGCAAGTCATCACAGTTACCAGAAAACCCTTTTACTATGTGCCATTAGCCTAGAATACAATATAGCTGCAAAAGACCCAAAGTTTCCCAGTATTTTAAAAAGTCACCAAAAATCGCCACTTAGGTTTTTTGTATACCGGTGTATATGTAAATATATATGACAAATATGCAAGAAAAACATGTTGCCATGAATTGGATTCAAAACCCACTCCCCCTGGTTACAAGTTGGGTATGTTACTACTACACCACTGCGACAACAATGCTGGCAACATAGCTATCTTACAGAGTGTGGACATGTATGTGCATTTTCCTATAGCTAGGGCTGTTTTTCCTAGGGTTACACGGTGAAGTCTACAACTCTTTAACGTAAGCCTTTCGACCTAAGGATAAGTTAATGATTCACAAGATAAACCAACTTAGGAATCTATATATACATTTTATTTGTATGTATTTGATTTGTAATTCAACATCTTTGACATTTTTAATGCTTTTAAAAACAGCTGCTAAAGTGAAAACTAATCACTTGCTGTGCATGGGAGGGTCTAGACTCCCCACCCCCGCCCCTTCCACTCACAACTTTGGAAATATCTTATATCTTATGAGAAAAGCTATGAAAAATAGTTTTTTGTCCTGGCCGTATTTTTTCCAACTGAAAAGCCAGTTTTGCCCCCCCCCCCCAACCTTCCAAAATTCTGTATCAACCCTAGCTGCGAGTAATCTCTGTACTGTGATCTCATCAAAATGAGAATACAGTATATATATCGATAGGAGGAACTAAAGGTATGACTTTGTAACATTGACAGATTTCTGAAAGGATGACTGTCCCAATTCCGGTGATGACAGTAATCACTAGTGGCAAGTGGGCAGCGGGAAAGCAAAATATGATAAAGGATGTCATGATCTCTCCAAAGCCAGCTGTTCCTATGAAACAGGTGTGTACAAGTAGTGTGGTCTGCCTGCTTCGAGACAGCATTTACGTATAGGAAATCGTACGACTTTTCTCGTTCAATTTAGAATTTATTTGCACGAGTAATTTTTTAAAAAAGGTCAAAAGTGCGTGAGCCAGTCGTTTTATTTCCTTTTAATAATATATAAGAAAAAATTTTCAACGCGCGCGTTGTTTGTCCATTTTCGCGTGAAATTGAGACATCGGTTCATTTTCGTGTGAAACTAAGTAAGCCTTCAATTTTTCAATTCCTCGATGGTATTTTCGGTAACAGAAAATCGACTTTGAACGACGGCCATTTTTCACTCGCAACTTCACTTGCAACTTCAAGATTGTCCGCCGGAAATTTGCACTGTGTTAACTTTTTCTGCACTCAATTAACTTTTTTTGCACTGTATTAAGAAAAAGCTGTACTGCTCTCAGCCAATCAGAGTCCGGAAATTTTTTCATACATTAAAAAGTCCAGATATATTCAGAAAGCGCATACTTTTTTATTTGTCAAAAACAAAGTAAATGTCCTCTCGATTTATAGATAGCATTTTTGCTACAGTGGGTTGGAGCATGTTGTATTGGACCAAGCTGTCAGTGTCAGATCACAGGAGTAGTCTGAAGTCTCGTCTGCTACATGTAGGGCGCTGTCGGGTAGTTAAAGTTTCTTGGAGTAAGAAGAATTCGTGCTAATAATTTTGTCATCTCGAGCCTCGGTCTTTGCGGCTGATGAGTTGGCGTAGGGTATAATTGTGTTTTGGACTCACGATTGGTTTTGTTCGTCTGGACAACGACCGCGCCCAGCTGTGCGGATTGAGATCCTTCCGTAGCTTGTCGCAAATCGATGCAGACTCTTATTTTCCTAAGGATTTGGGTTAAGGAGACACCCTTGGAAGTCCCTCTGACTCCCAGTTCTTCATCATTTTGTAGCTGCTCCTCAAGCTTTTTTTTTCGCACATGGAAAAATTCACGTCGATTGGTTGTGCCACTTGGGTTACTGATTCGTCCACGTGAAGCTTGACTTGGTAGTTGTTAAGTTTCCCAAGCCCTTGGAACTGGTCGGTCAGTTGCTCTACACAGCTAGCCTGTAGAGGTTTGACCACTTTGTTGAGGTCTAGATCAGTCAGTGCATGTCAAATGAACGATGAACTAATGGGAAAAACTAATAAACTCAAAAATAATATATTTGTTTATCACGCGTCGTACACTGTGACTGCATGTACTGTCAAGTATTTATCAACTGGAAGTAATCACAGATCAGGAGAATGCGTTCGACCTCTTCGGAAAAATTGAGAAATTAGCTTTTGGGAGTAGAACCTAGAAGTTAGATTTTTTCACTAGATAACTGGACCAGAAGTGTTTGGGTGCAGCACTTGGTGTACATGTACCAGTCCGCCTTCAGGGATAGTTCTTCATGTTATTTACAACAACAGCATAAGCAATAAGGATAACAGCGTTGAAGTTCATCAGATAAAAGAACAATTTTGCACCGCGATCGTATTACTATTGGTACATAAATTTATTTATAAATTTATAAATTTCAAAAAGATGAAAAGTAGAAGTTGGAAACTGAAAAGTAAGGGTTGGAATTATTCCGAGGCCAGAAGCCCAAGCAAGGAGGGTTGAAGGCCCGAGTTTTCTCGGGGGGTCTGGAGGCATGCCCCTCCCAGAAATTTTTGAAATTTAACGCGCAAGAAGAACCTATTTCCTGTATTCTGAAGGCCAGTTGCTGTTAGACGACGCGATGATAATTCTGACCTATTATTTCTATAAATGATAACTCTGACCTATTATTTCTATTCCGCAAATGAATCGACAGTACGTAATAGCTCATATTCAACCATTGCAAGCGTCTTATATGCAATACCTACACTCAAATTCCTCGCCATTTTCGATCGATCAGAAGAAAATTGACCTCTGTTTTGCCAAAAACTCAAAGCTTTCTTTTAGAGATTGACATAAGAAAAAGCAACAACATCTTATGCAACTGAGTTCTGAGCATCTGAAGTGAAAGTAGACGTTATAAACGTCGCTTGCGGCGCGCGACGCCTTGTTTTGAAACCCCTGCATAAAGTAATAATATTTTGATAACCTTTAACCTCTAGTTCTGTCCGTGTTTCCGCTCCTATGAATTTCAAAATATAAACAAGATTGTTCCGAGCTGTTCTGAAGTCTTGCAAAGAGTTTAATACCAGATTCAAACAAATACAGTTGACGAGGGCAGTTGGTAACTGTGTAAACAAAATGACACTCGATAACTTTTTGCCCAATCAAGTGAAGTTGTAACCAAGACAAGATAGGATTTGTGATCGCTCGATAACTGACGTGACATTTGTGAACTGAAACTCGATTCCCTGCGGTCACGGTTAACAAAGGCGGAACAGTTGTTACAAGTACTCATTTTCCTATAAACTAAAACTTTTGCAAAACACTCAGTACTGATTTTTTAAAGAAAACTACTAGAATTAGCGACCAGCCAAATGCACGCGTAAGGACAACAGCCATGAAAACAAGTTTGGCCAAAGTACAGTCGATCATGAGGTCAGCCAGATTCGAAAACAAGGCCGGCCCCTGCAAAAACAAGGGGGGCGTCCAAATGGCAGTCCACGAACGAAAAATCTCAAAATTTCTTGGTTAATACAACACAGGGAGATCATCCAACTCCTCCTAACGTCGAACGCAATAACTTTCATTTGTCATTCTTACTAGGGAATAGAGCAGCTGGTTAGCATTTATCATCAACTGGGGAACACTACAAGTGCCAGGGGTGGGGTGAGTATTAACTATAAGCTAGTGTCATGTAAACACGTTACCACTTCCCACGACCGCAGTCAGTATAACTAGGGTCAAGTTTTAAGTTAAAACTTGTTACCAATAGTAAGTGTAGTGTAAAGTTGACTTGTTTCGCACTAGTCAGGTAAAGTTAACTTGTTTCGCACAAGTCTTTTTTTAGTGTCAAGTCAACTTGATACTTATCCTCTTGGTAAAAGGTACACCTTTAATGCCAAGTAAAATTTAATTACTACCAAGCCTTGTAGTAGAAGGATAAGTAGAATTGTAAATGTCAAGTCAACTTGTCGCAAATTCTTCAGTGCGGGTGAGAAGGGTGAGTATTTTTACCGAATTTGTTACCAGCCCCTACATGGTGCGTAGAAGGTAAGTGTTTTAAGTTTCATTCGACACTTAGCCCTAGTCCGGGTCATAAGATCGCCCAAGATCACCTAAGATTGCCGAAGATCGTCTCCAGTAAAAACCCGCAAGTAAGAACCTAAACTTTAAGAACCTGTTAGGCTAAAATTTACCAGTTGTACCCCCTCTATGTAAGAACCTATTTAGCCTAAAATTTGAAATCAGGTTCTTAATTTTTTAAACATACACTGCAACCATCAGTGCTATTGTAAAACTTCCCAGAAATTAAGAACCTATTAAGAGCCTATTGACCATAGATTTTTGTTACATACCATTTATGTAAGAACCTGTTTAGCCTAACTTGCAAAAATAAGATTTTCATGCCAATTACAGCTTAATTTTCTAAGATCGCCTAATGAGATCGTCCAAGATCGCTAAAAGTATCCCCGTCAAATATGCAGGCAAAATTTCCTAAGATCGCCTAAGATCACTCGAAATATTTCCGTCAAAAATGGTTAGTTTTCTAAGACCGCCCTAAATTGCTGAAGATTACGGCGATCTCAGGACCCGGGGTAGGCCTACACTTGATGCTTTTTGTTCCAACTATTCGTTTATGCACTTACAAACTGGACATACATTCAGTACCCGCTCGTTCATAGTTTGTTGAAGTGCAATTTTTTAGTTATATACAGTATTTAGTCTGAGTTGTTAGCGATCAAATTAAAGCTGCCCAGTTTCAATAGCAGACTACGTAAGTAGTGTGGAAAATGACGATTTTGGCCCAAGTTCTTGTGAAGCCCCTCAGTTCGCCTGTTTCCCCTAATGCTATGAAGCCTTAAGCTTGGTTCACACTAGCGACGGAAGCGGAGACGGAAGCGGAGACGGAATAGTCCTTACGTTCTAGTGTGAACCATAAAAACGGAGACGGAAGGAACGGATCTTTCCTTTTTCTTCCGTCGCCCCTTCTGCTTCCGTCGAGCTTACGTCGCAAATTTCCAAATGTGAACCAGTCCTGACGGAAGCGTAAGTAGAAACGGAAGGATGAGCCAATAAAAATGCTCTTTTCCAGTACCTCAAATTTAAGCTTGACTTAGAAAAGTCCAAAGTAAATTGCAAATGTTTTTTTTAGATTTGTGAATTACTTTAAAATAAAATTTTACCAAAATGCAAAAAACAAGTTTTTAAAATGTTTTAAAAAATGAGATTGTTTCCAAAAAGGAAAATTGCCAAAGCTCTTTTAACAACGTCTTGGGATCAAGCACCCAAGCATTTTCATGTGGCAGAAAAATAGGCGTTGTCTTTTGATCCATGCTCTCTTCAAAGAAAATAACTCCTGTCTTCGAAAATACTCCATTAATTCTGCTCTCTGCATCCATTGACATCTGTCAATCCCATGCTCGCGGGCTAGTACTTCTAGATCTTCAGCTGTTGTTTGGTTAGAAATGTTCAACGTTTATCCTTGAAACTGTTTCTTAAGGTCATTTCAAGCATAATGTATTTCGCAAACTTTCACAGGGAATAAGTGAATAAATGAGGAATTTTTTAAGGCTTTACAGGAGGAATAAGGGAGGGGAGAAGGGGGAGGCTTCACGAGAATTTAGGCCTCAATCGGCATTTACCATGCTACTTACGTTCAATAGAAAAGTAAGTAATAGCCCTCTTTCTTGTTTTTTTTCTGTATTTCCGTTTCCCCTTTCTCTCCCAGTTTACTCTTTTACTTTTCAATGTTTCTTATTGTATCTGCCTCTCTTTTTACCAATCAGACCATAAGATGTATAACAGACGATGGCAGCTTTTCACCTGCTATGGATAAACCCGAGCAGGCCCTGGACTTTGTACAGGAGGCAATCGAAGCGTGTGGCCTTACTCCAGGGAGTGATATCTACATCATTATCAACTTTGCCGCTACAGATTTCTACGACCAAGTAAGTGGACACCAGTGTAAATGTGTGCAAAATGGCCTATAAGATACAATTTCCAGTTACTGCTAGATGAGTAAATTCAGTATTCGTAGGCCTGTTAAAGAACGCATAACAAACAGTGTGGACTGGGAAGTGAAGTGATACTAGTGATGTGAACCTGACAGAAAAGTCATAACTAGTAGTGTGAGCCTTGTGCAGAGTCATAACTAGTATTGTCCGCCCGGAAGAGAAGTCAGAATAGTAGTGTTAGCCTTATGCAGAGCCATAACCAGTACCGTAGGGCTTGTACAAAAATCATAGCTAGTGTTGTGAGACCAGTAAGAAAGTCATAAAGCCCTGGTATTTTATGCCTGGTTGAGAAGTCATAACCGGTGCTGTCAATCTGGTAGCTAGAGAGGTCATAGCTAGTATGGTAAGACCGGTAAAAAATTTCTGACTAGTATTGTGTGCCCGGTGGAGAAGTCATACCTGGTATTGGAAGCCCAGTAGAGAAGTCATGACGAGACTGGTTCTGTGAATCTGATACAGAAGTCATAACTAGTACTGTGAAACCGATTAAGAAGCCCTGACTAGTATTGTTTGCCCAGTAGAGAAGTTTTGACTAGTATTTTGAACCCAGTAAAAAAATCATAAATGGTACTTTCAGCCGGCCTGGTAGAGAAGTCATTACTAGTATTGTGAGAACAGTACTAGCATTGTGGGCCGGGTAGAAAAGTCATAACTAGTACTGTCAGCCTGGCACAAAAGTCATACTTAGACTAGTACTGCAAGCTTGGTAGAGACTTCATACCTAGATTAGTACTAGTACTACAAGCCTGGTAGAGAAGTCATACCTAGAATAGTAATGCGAGCACGGTAAGAAAAGTCATACCTAGACTAGTACTGCGAGCCTGGCAGAGAAAAGCCATAACTAGTATTCTGAGAGTGGTAGACATGTCGTACCTAGACTGGTACTACGAGCCTAGTAGAGAACAAGTCTTACTTAGACTAGTACTGCGAGCCTGGTAGAGAAAAAAGTCATACCTAGTATTCTGAGCCTGGTAGAGAAATCATACCTAGACTAGTACAGCGAGCATGGTAGAGCGAAGTCGTAAATTGGTAAAGAGTTTCTGTAATTGCCCAATAGGATGACTTTCAAAAAGGCGATGTAATGTTAGTCAAGATGAAATGCAGTTAATTTATGGATTTAAAACTTACTGTAATATGAAATTGGTTCTTTTTTCAGGATATTTTTACAGATTTTGAAAATTAATCCTGGTATAGCGTCACCAGTTGGGAGGAATGCTAATAGCGTAAAATTTTATTTTGTAGGCCTGGGGGTGGGGGGTGGGGTAGGTATTGACAAGTGTTGCTCGAAAAAGGAGCATGATATGCCAGTGACTGTGCGCCTGTTTTTCTGAAATTGTACCTGAATTTATGTTAGCTTTTAAAGAACATGCCAGATGTAGCACATGTCTGTTATAAAAATGGGAAAGTGTATATGTAAACTGTACCGAGCTGACGGAAAATATGTTAAGAGCTGTCCGATCAATCTTTAAAACAGTGTTTGCAACCGCAACTGAGCAAATAATAGCAGTGTTATATTTTTTCTTTTTTGGGGCAAAATTGCGTTCGTAATTGCAAATTTATAGCAAAAAAGAATGGTGTTGTATCTGCCTGACCATTTGGTTTGTAATATATATGAGTCGCTACCTCCGTAAAAAGAAACTACTGGATTAGAGTATATATAAAGGGTTAATTATAATAATCATAATTGAACTTTATCATAATTGAACCTACATATATGCTTATCAATGCTCAGTGGACAAGCTTTACTGGTTACCCCCTCACTTAATGGATTAGAGGTTATTTTAAAGTTTTGGTTACAACTCATATTCACAGTTTTATTTCGTCGAGGATATTGTCTTTGCCTTTGGTATTTTTTTTTCCGTTGGTAAACTAATTTTCAAATTGTTATTTTAAAAGGAAAAACAGAAGTACGAGGTAACCACGAATGGCTTCAAATCTACAGATGATCTTATAAACATGTACTGCGACTTCCATGAAAGATACCCTGGGCTTCTCGGCATAGTTGATGGAATCAGAGCTGCGGTCAGGCCTAACTTTTACCTGCTAAGCATTTCATATAGACAGATCTTCTTGAGTTATTGTGACTTCAAGAAACTGAATTTTTAACATAAAAATCTCCTAGTTTTAGAAAAGTTTTCTGAACTTTAAATCAAAAGCGATAGATTTAACAGTCATTGTTGTTATTTTGTGGTATACTAACAACTGAATTAAACTAAAAACTATTTTACAAAATCTGGATCATCACTAGTTAGACTGGCTCCAGGACAACATATTACATCAATTTGTGGGTTCACAGGTTTTTTCATGATTTTCGTGTCTTCTCTCCGACATAGTAATCGTAAATTTTTTTTTATTTTATGCATTTGGTTCAGAGTGCTCATGCAGCAACCAGCTATCGTAGATATAAGATTTGCAGTTTAAAACAATAACGGTATTAAAAACAATATTAATAATAATATTAATAACAATATTAATAACAATATTAATAATATGATAATAATAATAATAATAATAATAACAATAGTAATAATAATAACGATAATAATAACAATAATAATAATGATAGTATTAGTAATGGTAATAAGAGTTAGTTGAATCCAGTTCGGTCTGTTATCATTACAAGTGATTTTAAATAACAAAATTGGAAGAGCGTGAAGCGCCGTGGTCGGAAAGGAATAAAACAGCACGCCACTGAAAAGTATTGGCGAGTCATCCTCACTGAATCAGTGTTTGCAACAAAAACCGACTGTCTTACAGTTGTTTTTCGAAAGGGTTCACATTCGCTGTGCACAGAAATTAATGATTAGTACTTTCTTAAGGCCGTTATAGCTGCTGTGATGTGTATTAAGCTGCAAGTATATTTTTTGTATTTTTTTTTGTTATTTTTTTTTCGGCCACACTTAATTTGGAGCCAAGCTCTGTTGTGCGAGCCATACCACACATTTTTCCTCTAAGCATCTTTTTTTTCTTCCTTGCATGTATTAGTGTGGTAAAAGCTGTATAAATAAATAAATAAATAAATAAAATAAATACCGCTTTTACTGTCACATTCACTATTATCACCACGTCGGTGTTTGCGACCTCTTTGACTGTAGTGACTTTAGCTGCCAATACTGTTATACCATGCACCATACACGCCCTGACATACAATGCAACACCGCTCGAAATAATGCACACTATTGCTGCAGTTAGTGTATCAACCCCCTGAAATTCTGTCTAAACCTCAGTGAGTAAAACAAGCCATCGTGTATCGCTACGCCACAATACAACTTCTTCCTTTGAAGGTTTTAAAATGGCTTGCTATGAGCATACACCACGCCTTGTTCGCTGTCATCGAGGCAACATTTATCTCGTTAGTCCAGCAAGAATCTCGTTTATATGGTTTGTTAGCTAAAAAAGCTGCGTATGCATTGGTGTAATTATTCAGAATGGCGCAGAATTTGTGCAAACCCCCCCAAAATCGTGAATCTTCACGCATCGAACCCAAGATTGGGATGGCGTTGTCCTACGTCGAACGCAACAACATTTATGTGCACCATTTCCCTTTTTAATTATATACGGCATGAAAAAATTACTTAATTCTGATTGGCTGAGAGCGGTGCAGTTTTTTCTTAATTCAGTGCAAAAAATGTTAATTGAGTGCAGAAAAAGTTAACACATTGCAATTTTCCTTCTGACTCTTCTCGTTTACAGTTTTGAACTTGTTTCAGGATATTTTTCATGAACTTCCATCTTTGAAACACAAGAGAACAGAATGGAAATGGAAATTGTAAATTATTATTATGGTTTGCCCATCAGAACAAACTTATTCGTCCGATCCAAATTGTTGTACTTCTGGCGCGCCCGTTGAAAATTTTTTCACGTATACTATTTAAAGGAAATCATGCAACTTTTCTCGTTCAATTTGGAATTTTTTGCACTTGTGAGTTTTATAAAAACTCACTCGTGCAAATAAATTCTAAATTGAACTCGAAGTCGTATGATTTCATATACTAATACGTTTGAAAACTA